>JAJJMA010125955.1:0-20506 GCA_023529015.1 Papaver nudicaule | reverse complement strand
TGTGGTAGTAAAATCGATATTGGAATCATTAAACAAATCATCAAATGGGATGCTTCCGAATTCCAAAATAAATCATCAAACAATTAATTTCAATTCAAAGAAGATTCTGGTGGGGAATTGAAGAGGGGAGAAAAGGTCTGTTCTTAAGGGCCTGGTCCGTTCTTTGTAAACCACTAAACCAAGGGGGTATAGGGTTCAGAGACCTAGATGCAAACAACCTTTCCCAAGTGGGTAGGTTAGCCTGGAACCTTGTTACAAATCCAACTAGCCCTTGGGCCTTGATTCTTAGATCTAAATACTTTATGAAATGTAGACACCCGTTTGACCCTCTCATCAACACAGATGGATCATGGATTTGGACCTGTATTCAAGATGGTTTGAATCAGATCAAACCTTTTTGCGTTTGGCAAGTTGGGAATGGGAAACTCATAAACATTTGGGAGGATAAGTAGTGGAAGGAATTGATATGCCTTTTCTTCCCTATAGCCAACATTTCACTATGATTCACTAGCTTATTAACAATTCTTCCTACACTTGGGATCTTGAAATTCTTTCTCAGCTTTTTCCTATGAACATAGTGAAAATTATTGAACAAATACTTATAAGAAAAAACAAGGAAGATACCATCAGGTGGAGTTTGGAACCAAATGGAAAATTCACTACAAAATCTTTGTATAATGATATTAAGGGTTTCATGCACATGGACAATTCTATTTGGGATAGAATTTGGACCATTAAGTCTGCACCAAAAGCAAAACTTTCCGCTTATAAATTCCTGCAGAAAATGGTGTCTACTAATGATGTCCTATCTAGATTTATGAATGTTCAAAATGTTTGCTCTCTCTGTTCCCAGGATAATGAAAATCTGGAACATCTTTTCTTCTCTTGTCCTTTCTCTTGGAGTGTATGGTTTGCCACCAATGCAAACCATTTTCCTCCTAATACGGAAACCTTTTCTTTGCTTAACTGGATGGCTCCACCTACTGGCTAGACAACTGATATTGGTGATTGGAATGCCTTATGTGTGGCCATAAAGTGGCACATATGGAAGGCAAGGTATGACAAAAACTATGGGGGTATTAACCAATGCCCAAAATCAGTGGCCAAGAGAGCCATGGAATTTTGGCAAAACAACTGGAAAGTACCTATCTCCACCACCTCAACAACCTCGGGTGTGAAGAAATCTAGCCGACGACTACTTGGATTCCCCCTTCCCAAGGGAATGGAAAAATCAACATATCTTATGTTTGGAATAACAACTCTAAATTTTTAACATTGAGTCTTGTTCTAAGAAGCTTTTTGGGTCATTGCAGGGATGTCAGAGTGAGAAATTTGCTGATCCAGACGCTTGATCAAAGCCTGGTGGAAGTCGCAAAGGAGGCTTGGAACTGGGGATATGCTGAAAGCTTCAGAAATTTGGACTTCTACTGCAACTGCAAAAGACTGGTCAAGCTCTTAGAGGGTGATCTAACCAATCTCAACTGGCAGGCTCAGTCAGATTGGGATGATTATAAGGAACAAAAACTATCTACTATTGGATGTGCTATAGTTTTTAGATGTAATTTTGTCGCTAAATCAGCTAACCAGGCAGCAATTAGATTGAAATCTCTTATCAATACAAAAGTTGTCGGCAACATGGTTGGCTACCCCTAGTTTTCTTTTTGATGTTTTAAACAAGGATTCTAATGGCCTTCATAGGCTTAACGGCATCACCAGCCACCCTGGCAGTGATCTCTAGTTTGTTCTGTTGTATCTTTTATCTATAAAAAGAAAAAGTATCTCGAACAATATTTTGATACATATCTCATGTAGAAACCTGAAAAAATGTATCTTATTGACATGTTATATAAATAGATTCTATTTTTTATAAGCATCTTTAGTGGTAGTTGTATCGATATATTTATTTCATACAAATGTGAATTACTTGTAAATAACTTAATTCACAAAATTAAAAAAGAAAGTTAAAGTATTTTGAATATATAAGTAAATAAATGGTTTTGGCTTAAACGGGACTACGGGAATATTAGAAAATAGACGCTCTCTCTCCATGCTTGAGTAAAAAAGATTTGCCATCTCAGGTAAAATCAAGACAAAAAAAAAAACATTGTTGGAAATACATATTTTTTTCTTCAAAGTCTCAAAAATCCTATATGTAGCGTTAGAATTTTTGAATACCCGAAACTCGGTTGAAGATGCTCTAAAGACAGAGAATTGTACTTACACGACATAAAAACAAAGGATAGCGATCCTAGTGCTTGTGCAGTAATCTTGAATTAGATGAAAGGAAACAGGGATGGGTTTATGTTAGAGCCTTTAGAAGTTCAAGTTTAGGATACTTTACTTTGTCTTCATTGCTACAACGACCATTTAGTTTTCCATATTTTTAAGGGTTGCTTATAGAATTAGCTTAGATGGGGTTTAAGAGGAATTCTCTACAAATACTTACACATCCCTCCCCTTACTCTTCATATACAACTTCTCTAGTTACACGAAATCTCTTCAATTCAAATTTCTATTAAAATAGCAACATGGTTATCCCAAGCTTCCGGTAGAGTTCGTGATCCAAAGTATATAATTGACAAGATGAATCTAATAGTAGGAATTATGTAAATTTTACAAATGGTGTCATCAATGGTGCACATCAACATGTTTTTTATTATTATTATTTTTTATTTTTTTTTATTTTTTGAGAAATTCTCCAAAAATATTGGAAACTTTGACAATCGTAATAATAAATATAAGTCGTCTCATCGTTCCCATACTATCAACAAAGAAGTGGGTGAATCTGTAGTTTGAGGTCATGCAAAATTTTTTAGCTTAACAATAAAATTTTATTAAAACTAAAAAGAGCAGCTCCTCAAAGTCATGCAAATGAATCAATATAGAAAAAAGCGAGGAAACTGAGGGCTATGTGCTAAAAAAAACTATAATTCATTATACCTATCCATTTTCAGTTATACTTTCTCTTCAAGTTCCATGGTTACAAAATTAAAATTCAGCGAAATTAAAAGAAACTTGATTTATGTAACAAAAGTATGATCTCAGAGAATATATTAATGGAAATTCGATTTCTCTCTCTTAAAACTTTTCAAGTGTGTTCTCATTAGCGATATAAGATTAATTGCACGACAGGGCACTACCACTGGCGACAAATCCGCTTCGGTTGAGCGGCACACACATTACTGTACGTCACCATCCTTGCCGCGCGGCTAGTGGTACGTCTTTTATCAACAAGTACCCATAGTGGGATAAGGCTTAGTCTTATGGGGCAAGATTGAGCTACTACTTCCACCAAAAGCGTGGTCTATTCTAGTAGTACTACTTCTCTCTCTTAGCATTTGCTAGGCGTTGAAGTAGTAGCAAGATTGAAGCGCTGAACCATTCAGCGCTGAAAAAGTGAAAAAACGCTGAACCATCAGCGCTGAGAAAGTGAAAAAACGCTGAATGGTTCAGCGCTACATTCTTATCCGTTGAATTAATGGTTATATTTTGATCTAGTGGCTGAAATTTCTCAGTGCTGAATGGTTCAGCGCTTAGCGCTAAATGGTTCAGCGTCTAGTTGTCCAATCTTGACAAAGCCATAAGAACGTCTTCTACCTACTAGATTGGACACCATAAAACTAAGCCTAACCGATTCTCACGTCCACCTGGTTTGGCAAAACCCTTTGACGATCTCTATTTCCGAACGAGTCACCTCGGGCTTAAAACAATTCTTTATTCATCTTGTTGTTGAGTCACTTCTTGGACCGGATAATCATGGGCCTCTGTGGACCAATCTTCTAGTACGCTCACTGCGTACGATAGTGATGACACCTTCGTAAAACCCCTTGGCACTTTCTTCATCACGCACCTGCGTAAGATACGCTCTCTCTCTTTCTCTCAAAACTTTTGAAGAAGAGAAAAAAAATAGAAAAAAAAGAAATTTTCTTTCGGTGAAAGTGCAGAAACCACGAAAATTCACATATGATTCTCTCCGTCTCTCTCCATAATTCACATACAATCTAGTGTTTATGATTGATGAATCCCCCTTAATTACTGTTCAGTACTTTCAAATTCTTAAAAAAAATCCCTAATTTTTCACTCATTTTTTCGTTCTATAGTTTCTTACTTTTGAAACCTTAAATTTCATTTCCTTACTCAGCCAGAAAAAACAGTGACGTGTGTATGTATAGATCGGTGATTCTTAAATTGCCTACACCGTTGTTTCGAATTTGCAATTTAGTGCCTTAAATCTAAACTCTTGTGATACATTTGAAGTTGGTGAATCAGTGCGTTTGGACGTTCTTTTATTGTTCATTCTTGAGGTAATGTTCCAAATATCATTAACTGTTATGTAATTTTGTTGTTTTTGGTTTTTATCTGGTTAGGGTTTCGTTTTCATTTAGCCTAACTTAGTGTTTAGTTTGTAGATATGGACAATATGGGGCATTTGGTTAACCATTTGTTTTACTTTAGTGATACCCTACGAGATGTAAAGGCTTTTCGGAATAGAGGGTGTGAAACCATGTTTGTAGGGAGCCCCATGGATGTCTTTTGTTTTTGTGGAATTGAGTGATTGAGAAGTTATTGGTCCTTTATGGTGTATCTCAGTGACATGTAGTAAACAATAAATTGTCTTGGCCTTCTTATGAAATTTGAAATTATTTACATGGAGACGGCGGATGTTTAGGTTGTGTAGAACTGCGTTGCATCTATAGTAGCTATCTCAGTTGACTGTACCAAAGCTTTTATTGTCCTTTTGTTGTTGTAAATACTGGGTGTGCCAGAATTGGCTCATACTATTCAATTGGGTTACTGATCTGTATTTGTATCTTTCGAATGTACCCATTGCTGTTATTTCATTTCAGCATCCAGATAAAAGGTTTCATAATTCTTTGATATATCACATGTTATGTAGGATCTGCAGTTGTTTTATTTTCTTGATTAAATCTGTAGTTGTATGAGTTTTACTTACACAATTATTTTGTTTCCTTTCTTTCCATCAGATCAAAATGGATGAAGAATCACCAAGTTATTCTCATGATTCTTCTCCTTCCGTTGAAGTCGAACATATGAGCAATGGTGGAGTAGCTCACGATGTTGACCAACCGGAGGCACATTGTGCCTTATGTCGAAGAGACTTCTCGCCAGATAATGAAGGAAATAGTCTCGAAACCATTAACATATGTGGGGATTGTAAAGCTGTGTTTCTCGAAGATCTTGAGACCACCATAAGAGATTCCCGTCGGAGAAGACCATTTAGAGGAAGAAGAGGCAGGAGTAGAAGTTCTGACTCATTCGAGGATCTTTTCTCTCAGCAGTTCTCAAATCTGATAAATTTAGTGAGACAAAATCAGAGTAGTATTCCCGTGTCTAGTACCGAGCATGAGACACAAGTAGTTGATGGAGATACCCCTGCAAGGGTGCTGCGGCGTACAAGTTCACGCACCACTCCTAACCGCTCTAGAAGATGGCGGAGGTCGTTATCTGATAATGAAAGTGAGGGTTATGATAACTTGGATTCTGTTTTTGGGGAGAGTGAATCTAATGTGAGTTTTGGTGGCTATGGAGGTTTCCAAGCGGAGAGTGATGTTATTTCCTTCAGTGCTTATGGTGGGGATTCAGATGTTTCTGTTGATGGTCGTAATAATTTCATGGACAGAGATATATACATCCAGCCAGAAGGTGAAAGCGAGTTTGATAGTGATACCGACATCGACCCAATGCATGCGGGTCATAGCCAATGGAACTTAAACGACCAAGGTGAAGATGGAGAATGGGAGGAAACTCATGTTGAGCAGCAGACAGTTGAAGCTACAGAAGTAGAGGGTTGGATCCGAGGTGCTTATTCTAGGACTTCTGGAGTAAATGGTGAAGATCCTCATGAGTGGTTGAGAGGGTTGCAATCTCCTGAAAGCAGGGGTGGTACTATTCGTTGGAGATATCAAGAAAGCAGAACTGCTCGTGTTTCCAACATTTTTGCTAACTTGGAGTCCTCGGAGACATCTCCTTACGTTGGAAACTCAGGTGACTATCTTGATGCAAGAGGCTTTGAACAACTGCTTGCGCAACTTGCAGAGACTGATAATACCAGAAGAGGGGCCCCACCAGCAGCTCAATGTTTTGTGGATAACCTGCCTTGTGTAGTTATCAGTGAAGAGCATGAGGAGCATGATGGATTGGTGTGTGCTGTTTGCAAAGATCCCTTACCCATTGGTACCACTGCAAATCAGCTTCCTTGCTTGCATCTCTACCACCCCTCCTGTATTTTGCCTTGGTTAAATTCTCGGAACTCGTGTCCTCTTTGTCGGTATGAGCTTCCCACTGATGACAAGGAATACGAAGAGGGGAAACGAAGTATTGGCACCAGGATGGAAGCACATGAGATTCAACAGGATGACGAATCTAGTGTGGGTAGTTCATCTGATATCTCTGATAATGATAACGGGGAAGAAGTTAATGAATCAAGGAATGATGGAAGAACAGAAGGGGAAAATATAGTAAATGTGGATTGTGCCAGAGATGATTCAGGTAGAGCAAGGAGCAGCAGAGGAAGATGGTTTTTTCTTGCTGCTGCTCCTATTGTCAGCCTCGTAGGAATTGTTCTTGTTATGTGTTTCAGGAGCCCTGCTAGAACGGGTCGAGGAGGGGCGCCTAGGGCAGGTCATTGTAACTCTGTTCAACAGCATGGGCAACTAGGTGTTTTGTCTTCGTCTTCTATGGGAAGCACATCCTCCAGACCCAGCCAGAGGAGTAACAGTAATAAAAGATGGTGGTCTCTTTTCTAATTAAGACACTGCCAATAACACGTTTGTTTTATTTCTGTTCGTATGGAATGGCAGATTCTAATAGTTTCTTCTGCCTCGCGTGCTATAGTTGGTACATATATATATTGTTGTTTTCTTCGGCCAAGTAATCGCATCAGTTATGTAATGATGGTGAGCTGAAAGCTATTATAGCAATGGCACCAGTTATATAACTGGAACTGCAGGGAGGTGCATTTCCAGTTAATTTTAGTTCAGTCTTCTGTTATGCAACTCTTATTAGTACTTTTTGGCTTGTTGTATTATTTCATGGTGGTTACTGGTTACATCCCTGCTCCCGATCATAATGAATAGGCTCATTTCATCTTCTTTAAAGTTTTTTTTTTATCACCAGTGAAACTTGATTTCCCTTGGGCTGTACACAGCAATAGATATGTACACATTTTCAACAAATCCAATATTATACATTGGGTGATCTTCGAAATTGGGGCTAAAATTGGCTAGGCGCAGAAAAAGCTTCCAATAAGTTCTCCCTCTCTCCTCACACGTATTATCACTTCGTATTATCACTTCCTACCTCCTGGCTTAGCTTTTTTAACTTTTGGCCGGTCAGCACTGTGGATGTTCTATGATACATATAAAACTGGAAAAAAAAATCATTTTATATTTTGTATAAAACTGGAAAAATGAAACTGTGAGATCTCAAACAGTGAACATTTTTTTACACACGAGAATGGACAACAGAAATACCTTTTTACTCTTGTCTCTGATACAAGTAGAAGATGGAAGAGATAATAGCAAGGGAGGGTTCCATTTCTACGGACAAACAAAGGGCACTATTTACGTAGAGAGGATGGAAGAGATTCAGCGAGTCACAGCTCAACTCCCACTTCTCCAGTGGCTACAATCACTTGCTATGAAGTGTGAACGTTGAACAGATTATTCTCAAGCCTCTAGCTTAACGGTCGAATCACTTCCATCAACAGCGTTGTTCTGTTGTCCCCAGAGCTGTGCATATCTTCCGGCTATTAATAAGAGAGCATCATGGTGACCTTGTTCAACCACCTTCCCACTCTCCAAAACAATAATCTGCGACGTTCCCAATGATTGAATGAAATTTTAGTGATAAAAGAAGGGAGGGGGAGAATACAAAAGAGAAATAGGAAAAAAAAGAGAAAAATACTAGTGCCCAGTAGAAAGAATCTATTTACCTCATCGCACTGCATTGCAGTGGTAAGTCGATGTGCAATGAAGATTGACGTGCGATTGTGCGCTATGGATCTCAACGCAGTTAGAATTTCAGATTCTGTTGTGCTATCAAGAGCACTTGTAGCTTCGTCACATAACCTAGCAACAAAAACATGAATAGTCCATCAAAAATTAATTTCCATATTTACACACTTGATAGAAAAGACAAAGGAATTCCCAAAGTACTAGCAGGGATTAACTGGGAGATATTATGTCAAATTATAACTGTATGCAAGTTCACTAGCCCCCTGTCTTGCAGAAACGAAGAACAGTGGACCTAAATGCTGGATCTAGTTGACATTAGCATGCCTATAGTTTCGAAGATCTAGTAAAGGCATCTTCTGTGAAATAGCTTGTTGACTCACAATACAGTTATGTGCACAAAGGCTTTTCAGTCTATTCTGATATCTATTCGGCCAGCCCATATTGTTATCAGTTGGACTCAGAATCTCAGATGCCTCTCTTTGAGTAATGTAAACAAGATTTTTCCCACTCGTGATGGATTATTTAGAAGCAATAAAATTTTATATATTTATAGAGACTAGAGATAGGTGAATTTGTCTTAAGATGAAGTCAGACTTAAATGGAGCAAATACGAAGTCCTGTGTGTTTCAAGGTTCGCTTCTTCATACTTATATTGTTAGTTCCCCGCAATCATCTGAGGGGTTCCAACTCTTAGTATTGTTTGTTCTTTCTTTGATGACAAATGCAACGTATGCAACTACTTACAAGATAGCTGGTGCTTTCAAGAATGCACGAGCAAGGGCCACCCGCTGCTTTTCACCACCGCTCAACTGCACAAAAATCAATTGACTTACTTAAGTTAATTCAATCCTTTGACAAGGGAAACTACGGTTATCTTCATTTGCTAAAACATCCATTTCTTTATATCCACAATTTCAGAACAACTGCGAGGAAACAATTTAAGAAAAAGTCATTATTTAAATTCCTGGATAAAGGACGAAAAGACAAGACTGCTAGTGAAATAGCTCTAGGTTTTAGAAAAACGGGATATCTGTTCACAGAACTTATCCATCTGGAGAGTAGTAAGGTAGGGTAATTGTCATCCACGGAAGACCAGAGGCCAAGATAAACTACACACATCGGTCCAGGATACTAATATTAAACAGAAGGAGCAATGGCCACCTAAATTGGTGGTGCAGATGATCTAAACCTCCCTCAACTAACGGATTATTATGAGCAATTACTCTCCAATACCCAGCGATGCTCAGGTTACAGTGAGCTTCAGTTTCATTATTACACAGAAATAAAAGAAGTTGAATCGCAACCCAAGAGGGTGTAACCAAACTAACCTTTTGCATTTTGCATTTTGCATTTTGATGTAAACAGGTCGGAAAGAAACTATGGTGGGTGTAGCTAAACAACCTTTAAATGCAAATATTGCTTCTAGTATCTCTTTGGTAATCTGCTGTTAACACTACACTTCAATACTTCCTTTTTGTCATTGATATTCACTACCTTGCAATATTTTAAAGCAAGCTACAAGATGTTTTGTTCCCAGGAAACGGATGGGAGCAACCAACTTGTTCTTATGACAATAACGCACTAACCTTAAGTCCACGTTCACCAACCATAGTTTTGTATTGCTCCGGAAATTTCATGATAGTATCATGGATTGATGCACGCCTAGCTGCATCGTAGACCTGAAATTCATAAGATATCAGAGTAATTCTTGGCTACAGCTGTAAAAAGAAGACACTGAATTTGTCAGTAAATCATTTCAGACCTCTTCCTCTGATGCGGATAGCCGTCCATAACGAATATTGTGGAATATTGTATCATTGAAAAGTACCTGATCATTCAACCAAGGAACATAACATTCGTAAATAAGATCAGAACTCAAAAACAAAACATGGTGCTCTAAAACCAGTAACAGCAAATTAATTAATTGCTTATCGAAACTTACAGTATCTTGTGGTACAACACCAATAGATTTCCGTAGACTGTCAACAGTCACATCCCTAATATGCTGGCCATCTACCCTTATCTGACAAAATTAAAAGGTTTAGCAGCTTTTCAAAAAGATAGATATCAGTATCATGTGTTACACTAAGAAATTAAAAAGGAAGTGTCTGTCCTTACCGCTCCATTATTGGGATCAAAAAATCTGTACAGCAATCTAAGTATGGTTGACTTACCTGCAAATACATTTCAAAGTGAGTGATTACTGGTATAAAGCACAAAAACTTACTGCAGTAACAATGTCCCATGAAACGCACAAGAATAGGTAACAATGACGCAACACATACTTTCCAATAAACATATATAAGTTTCAGCACCTCCAGAGACTTACCACTGCCACTAGTTCCTACAATTGCAACACTTTTTCCAGCAGGCACAGTAAAAGATATCCCATCGAGGATCTTTCGTTCTGTCAGGTATCTGAAACACGAAAAAACGCGTCAAAGATCAATCATCAGCTAAAATAAAATAATAGAAACATCTAATACAGAAACAGTCTGAAAAGAGATTGCCAGAACTGAAAAAACTTTGCAGTTTGCAAATAAGAATTTTCCATGCACAAGTATCACATGTAAGATCACAAACAAATTCAGAACAGAAGATGAATGGCACCAATTGATTTATCAGTAATGTTCTTGCGGAACAAAATTTACTGAAAAAGGTCTTGAATTCACAGAAGAGACGAAGAGTAAGAGGGGAAAGGTATATGGCATGGTGAAGGTAAGCTTCAAGTGCAGAAGTCACAACAAAGCCAGGATATGTAGGCTAGAAAGCACCAAATATGTATATGTGATATTTAGTGTATAGAGTAGTTACCCAAAGTGTACATTGTCAAATTCAATGGTTCCTCCACTCAATTTTAGAGGTTTCGCATCATGTGCATCAACAATTTCTGCCCTTTCCTGTATTCAAAGAAACAAAACCAAATTGTAAGCCACATCAAATAAGACTAATAAGTAACCATTTAGTTTCTTTCGAGCAAGACTAAGAATGGCTGTCGAAAAGACGGGAGTGAAAAACCTAAACAATATTATCCTACACTTCTATTATTCGCAAAACACGGAAATCAACAATGCTAAATAAACTAGTAGATGACAATTTCTTGTTTCTGAGGATGGAGACTACAGATCTATAATATATTAAAATTACTTCATTTTGCTGGTTTGAAATTAAATAAGAACTGCAAGAATTTACAGAAACAAATGATTGTATATTATGATCATCTAGCAGGTATTTGAAAAAATCTAAACGCACAGCTGAATACATAATTCATCGGGCACAAAATGATTTTGCAATTATAATTATAGATGACTGATATCACACAATTTATTTTAAGTAGCCACTACTGCAAACCCAACCTATAATAATGGCTTCGTCAAAATCAAGTTAAATAAAGGGTGCTTCGATATGATAACTTTTCACAAAGCAAAGATTGACTGCCTAGTTAATAATACATGAGTATCGAATCTGAATAAGGAACAACTATAGAGGAAAATTTCATGAGATACCTCTAGTAGCTGAAACATGGATTTCATATCAACAAGACTCTGCCTGGTCTCGCGATACACACTGCCAAGGAAATTAAGAGGAAGAGATAGCTGGAAGAGAAGCCCATTTACCATAACCTAGTATTCAAAAATCACATTCATATCAAAGAGATGAAACACGAGATTAAATATGTAAAAACATGTTCAACAAAATGTAGCTGAATACTAACCAAATCACCAACTGTCATCTCCCCACTCATAATTCCATGTGAACACAATACCATGGCCATCGAAAGAGCCGTGCTAAATATTACATTTTGGCCAAAGTTCAAAAACGCAAGACTACTGCTAGTTTTTAAAGCAGCATCCTCATATTCTGAAAAATAGCACTAACTTCATGAAAGGGCCAACAAAAGCAGAAAGAAAATAATGATACGCAATACCCATTAGAAAGCCAGTAGATTCTCTGCACTAGGTAGTAATCATTACCTCAAGTCTCTAAACATTAATAACTAAAGGTGGTACAGAAGATATTTTCTGAACTACTTAGGAAGCTAAAAGTAAAGTTAAAAGCTTACTCTTTAGGAACTCATCGTACTTCTCAGCTTCAAATTCCTCATTGTTAAAATACTTCACAGTCTGAAAAGTTTGTAGCATTAATGAGTAAGTGATGCAAGCGAAAATTCGACATCTTCATTTAGAGAAACTTGAAAACACAACAAATGAAATAAGAAGGTAATCCCACTTCGTAGTTGACAAGTGAATCGATTGCTCTGGAGCTTGCATCATTATCAGCCTTATTCATGACCTGCCTGAACTTAGTTCGCCACTAGAAAGTCAAATAGAAAGTTTTAGAAAATGGTTGCTACACTTTTCTTTCTTTTTTCAAGAAAGAAGCCAACATAACAAAATTCAACAAAGAACTCGTGCAACATAAAATAAGAGAATTACTTGGGAGAATACAATACGAGTATTACTAACAAAACAAAAACCCCACATTACTGAACATGAGGTGGTACAATGATGTACAAAAAGAACTTACTTGCGTCACAGATAACGTGAAAGCAATATATGCAGCAACTGATAAGGATGTAATCCAAGCAAAAGGTGCTCCAAATTTGTATGCCAGTATGCCTGCAACCATAGAAATCTGTAAAAGAAAATAATTATTTTAAAAAGGAAAACGAAGAGATACTATATGTTGGTAATGGAAATACACCTGAAGGAAAATGCCCAACAAACCAGCAAGGATATAAAAAATCTAAAACTGGGGTGAAAAACAAAAAGCTTGTAGAAAAATACCTCCAAGATGGTAGGAACAACATTGAATACCATAGATGAAAGAATGAAATTTATGGCACGGCTACCCCGATCAATTATTCGGTTCAGAGCACCAGTTTGCCGGCTGAAGATACAAAAGCCAAGTCAGGAATTGCCTTTTAATTCATCTAATGCAACAGAAGGTATGTTGTGCCAACATGAACAAAGATTTTTTAAGAAAAAATGGGTGTGTATTGGGAAGGACAATTGATCAATATGTATTGTTTTCAATTAGAGTTCGGACCCAAGCAGCAAAACACATGTACCATATTAGTTCAAAATTATTCTAACAGCTGAGCGTTTGATAAATAAACTACAGTATAAAAGTCAAGACTATAATTTGCAACAATGTAAAATTCCTGAAGAAAAAATGAGTATAAGAATGCCATTGATACCTCAAACTTCCATTAGACTTACGAAGTAGATTAAAATTAGAAATAAGATAAAAAAACTGAAAATGACACATGTTCAAAGAAATTCAACACAGAATAAGAAACAAAAAAATTACAGCAAACACGAGCTCTCTGCGAGACTTTTTTTTTTTCATGCGTTACACATTAAAGTAAATCAAAATTCTTCAAGGAATACTTATTCAGAAAACAAATTATCAAAAACTAGTGTCATATAAATTACTAGTTTGGTAGCTGTTGTCACAAAAGAAATTACAGACACCGTATACTTGTAGAAGCACTTTGTAGGTATAAATGTAGTACCTGAGATGATAACGAAGGTCAAGATCATGTAAATGTGAAAACACCTGCACGTTAGAGCCATCTTTCATTACATGTTAGAACAAGAGATAATAAAGGTTGTCCGCGGATAATGTTACAACACGGATCAAAAAGATTGAACGTAGGGACAAATAATGCCCTTCATGGTATAGCTAAGAAGAATTGATTTATGTTCCAGGATGATAGTTCTGGCAAATAGTTTGGCATTCAACTTAAATACTGGGAATCACATGTAACATTGATTTATCCTATTTAGAACAAAGTGTACTGCAAAACACAGAAACAAATACTGACAAAAGCAAAAGGAGGTAGAGAGATAGTAAGCTGTTGGGTACCTTCCTAGAAACTGTGCGAATTGTGCGCAAGGCTACTTTAGAAAATACAGCAGTCCGCAATTCTGTCGGGAGAATCACATGGGACATTAAGAACCGAACAAATAGAAGAATAGAACAATAACACACAAACAAAAAGAGAAATCTTCAACACTATAAAAACACACTGCACACACAAAGAAAGACAGATAAAACTGCTACAAGCTCCGGCAGCTTGCGAATAATCCATTCGTCGTACTCAACCAAAACAATATAAACACAAGAGTCAAGGATTGTTTCATAGTGCAATACCATTGCAAGCAGAAGCCCCGGCCCGTGCTATTCCATATCCAACTAGAACAGCTACAGGGCTCACAAATAGAGCTAAGTAAGTAGAATTTGCAGCTGAAAAGGTAGCTAGTGAACCAGCAGTCCCAGTTGCATTTGATAACCAATCCACAGATAACTTGAATAAGAAAGGCACTTGAACATTTAAAACCTGAAACACATTGGCTATATCTTATTAGAAAAGACTGAATAACTAAGCATAACATTCATAATCCTAAGCAAATAGTTCATAAAAAAAACTGAACTTGCCTTTGATCCAATCAAAAGACCCAATGCTAATATCACCCTCAGTTTGAACTCATAATTATCCTTCAACCATAAATACTTTGCAAGAGTTTTTAGTATACGCATATCTGCCGCTTGTTCATTCTCTTTCGGTACAATTTTGTTTTCTTTTTTCTTCTCAACTGGTTTACCATTCGATGTATCCCCAGCTGCTGTTGAGAACAATGCATACCCTTTATGTATTGAATTCTGTTCAATAAACAAGCATCAATTCACATAAACTAATGGACGCAAGTTGAATCAAAACTTCCATAAACACAAATTAAAGTGTATTGAGTAAACTCTCTATACTTACAGATTCTCTGAAAGGTCTGCTCCCTAAGGGTGAAGGGGTATCTGATAGAAAACCATTAACATGTCTATAAATTCCACTTTTTCTTGCAATATCCATCTGATTACACCTGAATTCACCGCCAGTAAATGGATGTTTTTGTATCTTTAATCTATCAACACCACTACTAAAACATCTGTCTTGAGAAGAAACTCTCAAATGACTGTGGAAACGGCACAAATACGATGCAGTTCTATAAACACCCATGTTTGCTCCTACTCCTGAGGGTTTGGCAAATTGACAAACCCTAATATACTTAGAAACAGATAACATTTTTATCAACTCCTGATGAACAATCAATCTCCAGAGTTGAGAAATTATTGTTGGATTTTCTTCATAAAATTCAAGATAAAATCTGATATTCTACTGAATATCGACCGTTACAGAAAAAAAAAACAAAAAACCTAAAACCCTAAGAAAAGAAGAACCGGAGAAAATCTGTTAAATGTTTGGTGGGAATGAGAATTCAACTCGCTTTCGCCCCCTGATTTATCAGATTAAGTAGAAGTCAAACAATGGAACTGGGTACATTGAATCGGGACGGTCTTAAACTAGTCAAAATTGATTCAAGTCAACGATTTAAAAACAGGGTAATTTGGTCTCACGGGATGAAAATTTTCATATTTATCTACTTTTCTTTTCATTTGTTTGTTTCATCATAAACCCTAGAGAGGTTTTCTAAAGCCCTAGACTTATTTTTCTGGGCTAGGGATTTTGATGGCAGAATTGAACGAAACCTTAAATTTATTTTGATGAGTAAAATAAGACATTGTCTTGGAATTTCAGTCTCAAATTGTTGTATCAGAAGAATCTGCAGCAAATACTTCTCAACTAGAGGAATCTCTTCATTTTCTAAGCTCTCAAATCATACTAGCAAGATAAAATATCAGGTACTCATCAATTCACTCATTCCATTTTATGGTTTTGATTGTTTCAGCGATGTAGGTTTTCGTTTGCTTCGAGGTGTGAAATGTGTAATTTTTTATTGTCTAATTTGCGAATTTCCCATTATCATTTTTGCTAAAATGAATTAGGAACAGAAAACCATAAGGGTGAGTTCACTTTTTTTTTGTGAACTGGAGTCTTATTATTTATGCTAGATTCCTTAATTTGGGTTCACATTGTGAATTCTTGGAGAAAAAATTATTCCTTTGTATTGCCTGTACTGTATTGAAATGCAATGTTGTTGCTTATTTTTCGTTAGGCTGATATTTACACCATTTTAGTTATTCTTGAAAAACTCAACTCATTCTGAGATGTTTAATCATCTCATAATTAACGTTTTAGTCCTTCGATATGAATGAGAATCATCGTATTATTGTCTTTAACTTTTTTGTGGTTCTGTTTATGACCAGTGAAGATCAACTAGTTGGTTAGTTCTTTTGCGATAGTGCTTCTTTTGTTTGTCTTGTCCCTGACATCTTGCCTTCTCGATTGCAGAAGTGTGTCAAATCCATCCCACTTAGATTTGGTGGAATTTATCCGTTCTTTTCAGTTGTAAGCAATTATATAGGCGGCTACCAATATCTTTCAACTCAGACATCTCCCAAGGAACATGCACTGACAGAGGATGACCTGAATCGAATTCTTTCTGAGATAGAAAAAAATCCAATTTTGGGTAAGGAAACCTGCCATTGTTACATAGAGAAGCTATCCAAATCCAGCAATCTATTGGATGCTGTTAGATTACTGCAGAATTTACGTGATAGACAAGTCTTTCTGTTCCCCAAAACGTATAACATCCTCCTTATAGCAGTTGGTGAAGGAAATCATTTTGAACTTTTGTCTCAGATATTTAAGGATCTTTTGATGTCCTCTAACTTTCTACTTGGTCAAGATTCTTATTCAAATCTTGCTAAGGCCTTTCTGAAATCAACAGATACTGTTCATATACTAAAACTTGTTAAAGATGTGTCTGAACTTACATTTCAGACAAGTACCACGGTTATGAACAGGATTATTTCTAGCTTTGATAAATCTGGGCAGATTGATACAGCATTGCTAATATTTGATCATATGAAGGATTTGAATTGTAAACCAGATACTATCACATACAATACAGTTTTAGCAATTCTGGGCCGTGCAGGTCGTGTCGATGAAATGCTGCATCAGTTTGCTTCAATGAAGGAATCCAACATGGTGCCAGACATCATCTCTTACAACACATTAATCACCAGTTTGCGAAAACTGGGAAGGATGGATCTGTGCTTAGTTTTCTTGCAAGAAATGTGTGGAAGAGGACTCAAACCAGATCTCCGTACTTATACTGCTTTAATTGAAGGGTTTGGGCGGTTAGGGCATACTGAGGAAGCACTGAGACTCCTGAGAGACATGAAAACAAGTGGTGTTCGTCCTTCAATATACATTTACCGAGGGTTGGTTAACAATTTGAAAAAGACTGGAAAGTTTGAGCAGGCGATAAGTTTAGAAGCAGAAATGAACTCTTCTTTTTCAGACCTGATAGGCCCGAAAGATTTTAAAGGGAACTACAGGTAGGTCTACTTTTCGGCTTCCAGGTAGGTCTACAGCTGGTGGTTAGGAGTCGAACTGTAAGGATCCTTGGTTTTGGTTTCTCCTGCAATAAATCTGTTTTGGGTATATTGTGTTTTGATTCTTGGTTACAAATATTCGTTGATCTCTAAAATTATTTAGAATCTGCTCATAGTTGAAATCGGTGTTCGGCCAGTTTTCCCATGTCCCATTTGTTCAGAAAATTTCAAAATGAAATTTGAGTATTTTATTTGAACAATGTGTGGGAAGTTGAACTAGAATTTGTTATCTTCAGTCATTCAAACACCCCTCTAGTTTAAGAAAATCATTTGGGAAACTGAGTTATTCTACTTCAGAACATCAGTTTGGTTCCTCTACTTCAAAGATAGCTATGCGTTTTTGAGCCAGGGTCAGTGACTGACAGTACATTTCACATTCTACTGTACTGGTTGGAACCATAAATATGCTCTTGTACTGTTCTGGTTGGATTGATTTTTGGCCGACTTGTGCAACCCAGCCACGCGGTACCCAGGCTAAACTCAGGAGGACCCATGAGGGCCCTAGCATGGGATGGAGGGTTAACCTGCCACACCACACCACACCACACCAGTGTATAATGATCGTGCCCTAATTTGGACTACTTACAAAAAATGTTTTTCTTCAAAAATAAAATAAAATAAAATATTATAAGAACTATTTTGATAAGAACTGTTACATTACACCTGTATAAGAACTGTTTGTTAACAGTCCCAAAAGTTATCTCGTTCACTCACGTTAGTAGTAGGCAAAATAAGCTCCAAGGTGTGAAGTCTGAACTATTTCTATTACCAAGGTAAGTCACTGTCCAACACTCCCAACTCCAAGAAAAGACCTGACAGTAGAGGTATGCATCATTAACTCAAATAACATTAACTTTTGTTTTTCAAGAATTTAAAACTCTAAATCTAACTCAAGAAAGAACTCACAGCTGAAGTAAAGGATCATAAGAGAACTTCCACACAGGTGCCATTGTTGATTGCTTGACTGACCTAGCTGAAATGGCTGCTAAAGATGTACCATTGCCTTCATGTTTGATCACCATTACCTCTCCAGATTTCTCTCAAAAAATGGTAAGTCTTTCTTGGTTTGATTGCAAGTCTTGCATGTTCATTTTTCTCCTCCTTTGGTAGAATGTGTCTATTATTTCAGTTAGATTAGCAAGAAAAAGAAGAAGAATGTGTGTTGTTCTTCTCATTATGTTGTTTTTAGTAGTGAATTGCAGAAACCCTAGTTGTTTGGTTAGTGGGGTTTACTGATTACTGATAAAGATGACTACTTTATTGTTCAATTGTACAGAAATTACCCACTAGCATAATCAACCACTTTGAAGGGATTATACCTTTTGAAGCCATACTTAAATATGGTACTAGAGCTTGGTTAGTAAGAGTTGAGAAAGTGGAGGAGGGTAATGTGTGTTTCCAACAAGGGTGGAAATTGTTTGTGGATGATCATTCTCTAGAACTTGGGGATACTTTGATGTTGAATTTCATTGGAAACTCCCAATTCGAGTTTAAGGTATATGACAAAAATGGTGGTGATAAATCATCACCATCCCCTTCGGTTAAAGTTGAGACTGCCGGCTTTGAGAAAGAGGAAAGTGTTGTAGATGGGTCTGAGATTAACAACTGTAAGTTTGGATCTTCAGGTTCTTTAAAATTAAGCTTTGTTAATTAACTGTCTTTCCTTTCATTGAAATGTTTTACATAATCTATAGGTGAGGGACTTAATGTGAGTTCAACCACGACCGAAGTGAAACATCCCTGTAAGGAGGAGATGCCTCGTTTTATCTTGTATGCGAATCAGAAAATGAGATATCAGGCGGTACGCTTTCGTGTTTCCAAGTATCAATACCTGCTCGTAGTTTTGTACGTCTTATGGCTTATTAACTCTGATTCTGCATTACTTGTGGTACATTGCAGAAATTTCCTGGAGACTTCTTAGAAAGTGTAGGAGATGAAGAATTATCTGATACTATTTTCCTTGAAGATACTGACGGTAAAGTCTGGCCTATCGAGTTGAGGAAAGTCAATTTTGGTCAAGTTTGGCTTCACAAGGGTTGGGATGAGTTTGTAAAGTCCCGTGGCTTAAGCAATGGACAGTGTCTGTGTCTATTGTTTCAATATAAAGGGAAGTCACACTTCTCTGTTTCAATTATTGTCGACAGTAATAATTGTGAACTGAACAATTCTGAACCCGAGGAAAATCCTAGTGGTAATCAGTGCATAGGCGTAAAAGGAAACAAATCGGCTTATAGAACTAGGCTAAGATCTAACAAGAGAAATAATGCGAGTCTGAATTCCTCCTTGGGCGTTGAGGAGATACCGGAATTTGAGTATAAGATAAATAGAATTGGAGAAAAACAAGCCAGCACACCGAGAAATGAAGAATTTGGACCTTGCCGACGAGGGGAGAAAATATCTCACTCAAGTAAGTTGTCTTTCATCAAGTTGTGTTATTTGATGTTGAATTTATTCAGGAGGAGTCAACTGATGTCATATTAAGGCACCCAGGCAGTTGAAAAAGTGAAGAACTGACACCTAGTTCTTCACTATGATAATGTTACAACAAATGCTAATTTTCTGCAGTGTCAATGCACATAGATGATTTGAAGTCAAGATATAACATCACAAGTAATGCGAGTTTGAATCCCTCCTCAGGCCCTGAGGAGAAACCGAGATTTTTGAATACGAAGGAAAGATCTCAGTCAAGTAAGTTGTCTTTCACCAAGTTATGTTATTTAATGTTTACTTTGTTCACGGGTAAACATATGAATTAACGCATCCAAGCAGTTGAAAAATTAAAGGATTGTCACCTACTTCTTCGTTATGAGAATGTTACACCGAATGCTAATTTTTTTTTTTTAATCTCATTGCACCTAGATGATTTGAAGGCAAATGAACAAAAATGGATCAACAGAAGTTCTTCGAATAACAATGGTAAGAACGAAAACTCATTTGTTGAAGCGGATCCTGATTACGTTCAATTCCTGATGAAAGTATTACCAGACGAACATATAGCCAAGGCATCCAAATCCGAATATATACGAATCTAGAACTTCAAGGTTGAACAACTGAAGTATGAATACCTACTCGTAGTTTTGTACTTCTCCTAAACTTATTAACTTCAATTCTGCATTAGTTCTTCTGGTACCTTGCAAAATATTCCTAGAAACTTATCTAGAAATAGTCTA
>JAJJMA010125950.1:0-27491 GCA_023529015.1 Papaver nudicaule | reverse complement strand
CAATAACAGAAAAACTGAAAGGAATCAAAATCCAAAGTTTAGAAGTCTCCCTCTTTTAGTGATGCCTCTATTTCATGTCTTAATTGATCCAAGATGACTATTCTTGTTAAGGAAAGCGAGTTTTCTCTGAGAGGAACAGCTGATTATTTTCTGTGACTCTCGGCGACATTAAAATGACCACTCGGCGTGCTGAGCTCTCTGAAGTGCTCTCCTTCCAGCTGAATTCTCCTCGGCGAGATGCAGAGGTGCTACTAATAGTAGCTTAACCATCCTCTGGGGTTCGCTCAAATGCTTCTTTGGTTTCCTTCTTTCCCTAAACACTCATCGCAACCAAGTGCATCTTGATTTTGCTGCAATTGCAAATCTGCCAAGTGAATTAATCCAGCAATTTTTCATTATACCGTATGAGACAGTTTAGCAAAGAGAAAGTCCTGGTTAGGCTAAAGAACAAAGAAGAAACCCCCAAATTGAATAAAGATGCTATACCCTATATCCAACTAAAGTCAAAGAGTTTTGGAAACATCTCAAATGGGTTTTAGGAGTAAAATCCTCTGATTGTAGATCTAAAACAAAAACATGCTTTGATTCGATAAAGATCTGATTTTTATGAGAGAAAACCTTGTTTTTGCTGAAAAGACTTTGTAAAAAAAAGGATTTTGTTTTGGAACAGGGGAGACAAATGGGTTTCATGATTAAAGCCTACCGAATGTAAATCTGCAACAAAAATTCATTTAGAAGAGAGATTTCAAGGTAAAAATCAGGCTTTTATGAGAGAATGGGAAAAAAGGATTAAATAACAAAGAGAAGAAGGTGATTATATCCCCCTGTGGATGCAGATTTCGTTGGGTTCATGTATGCTTCCACAAACTCGACTATAGACGGTAGATCTGTTGATTTCGTAATTGTTGATGTTTTTCTCTTTTGATTTCCACTGCTGAAACTTAAAAATCCAAACTTTTTGTACGAAACTGGTGTTGAAGATAGTTCCTGAAACTCGTTGCAGTATGACAAAAATACCCCTTAATCAACTGGATCTCACGGAGTTCACTGGATCTTGCTGCTGGAAAAAAAATCCTTCATTTTTGAGCTCTTAACACACGATTCATCCCTTTTCCGGCGCCAAAATGTAATTGCATAAAATACATCATGCAATTACACCCATTGATTTACTTGTTCCTAGATCTAATTGTAACACACATAAGTAAATATGAAGTAAAAGAGACATGGAGGGTTTTTTAACGAGGTTCGGTGCTAGATTGCAATCCTACATCCTCGGATTTATTAGCCATTGTTGATGTATTATTACATAGAGATTCATGGGTTTATTGTGGTGTTCTTGAGGTGTTCTTGAGTAGGAGATGGTGGAGGAGAAGAAGATAGAGTAGAGAGAGAAAGGGAGTAGAGGCCTCTCCCCTCACATTAGGGTTATTTCCCTTTTATGTGAGAGTTACACGGCAAAGTTACATGATTACCCTTATAGGGAATCCTATGCCAGAGTTATTATATGGTGTTTCATCTCCTAGGGAAGGCTATGCTATAATCCTCCTGATCTTGCGCCAGGTAGCGGACATATTCTAAAGTCTCACAACAACAGTCTATTCTCTCTCGCCGACAAGCATATCGGCGAGTGGTTATATCCTTCGGCGGGCTAGTCTACTTCTGGATAAGGATTGCTGACGCAGATCCCACTGAGTCAACAAGTCAACTCTGCCCATTCTGATATTCCCATAAATGCCCAACTACTGTACGGTCCTTTGTCGGTGACGTGTTCAATCTTGCTAATTGCATTCCGCCCTTCTATTCTTCGCTGGTATAGCCTCGGCGACCCTATATGCTAACCTCTTCATACCTGATACTCGCCGTGGCCTTCTGTTGATAATTCTGTACTTCTCAGAGATATTCTTCTTACGCAGCTTCACCTTTAGGATGCTTTTATTTGTAGAAGGCACTTTCTACACTCACAACTACTACTACCGTTATCCCCGCTGCTTCCACCACATGTGCCCACCACCGTGTAGGTACCTGCCCCTTCGCCTTTCCTACCACTCCCCAACACCACAAAGGGACACTAACATGTGATATAGTTGTGAGTTTTTAATATATATATATAAGATCAATTATTAACTAATGAAAATAAATATTAGCATCAATATGAGACAATTTTTATATGATAAAATTATGAATAACTTATAAATAATTAATGATAGTGATAAAACTGATTAAAACCATTGGATTAATGGTCAACCATGGAGGAAGGAGGGACCATAACCATTTAAGGGGTTAATGGGATGAACGAGGTCTAATACAACCACAACCTTTGGATCAGACACTTGCTGAAATCCCAACGACAGTTTGTCTAGACTAATTTGTCCTCGATGTGCTTTATAAAGTAGATAAGATATACTTAAAACTGTGTTCTGATTTTGTCCCACTTAGCTGAACCGGATGTAGATTTGCACCTTTTCAGTATTCAATATCCGCCTGTATTTCTGGCGGGTACTCGATAACCGTTCAAATATATTATTTGTTTGATTTTTCTTTTTCTTTATTCTCTGCCCACACTTTGTCATAGCATTCCATTGTTACAACGATTCTTCGTTCTCAGTCATCGATCTCAGATTTTTTTTCAAAAATCTAGTTGTTGAGATTTTTGTATACAAAAGAATTTCATTATTCTCAAACCAAATTCATCCAATCAATTGAGGCATTGTTCTTCCTCTACTACTCAGATAATTTAAAGAAAGCCTTCTACAATGTCTAACATCATCAACTCAAATCAAGTTCCTCTCCTCTAACGTCAATCGATTGGTAGCTACAATACTAAATTTATTATCTACTTCGTCTTCAAGTACCCCTCCTTTAACTCAATCACCAACTCAATCAGACACTATTGGATGCAAACGGTTCTGGGAAACCCAAGAAGACGTTGACTAGGCTAACAAACGTCTCAAACAAATGAAAATAAACAACGAAGTTAAACAAGACACTTAGTGGATTAAAGGGTATCTCTGTGTGTTAACTCTTCCCGAAGATGATCGAGATGAAGACATAATTTAAAATCTAGTTAAAATTAGGGAAGCACGTGTATCAGATGACGGTAAGAACCGGAGACCCAAAGTAATATGATACTCAGATGCTAATGTTCGAGATTGAGTCATACACATCTACAAGTACTACCCGATTCTGGATGTCTACAAAGAAGACGGGTTTGCAACGCAAAATGAGAGAGGAAAGTCGTTTAGACATTTCAAAGTTGCGGATATAATCTTCAAAGCATTTGGAATCATTGTTTTAGGTTAGCTTAGTTTTTAATGTCTTTGTGTAATTGATTTGTTTGGATTTCATCAATAGGATATAGCTTAAATTTCATTAATATATGATGTAACTTAGATTTCATTTTCCAGTAACTCCAGAATTAAGACATTGTTCTTAAAACTTAACATTCCAACTTAAATTTAATTAATGTAGTACTAAAAATTACAAATTAAATTAAAACATTCATCTAGACTTGTCGTAGTCCTCTAATGTATCATCAAGCTTAGGCTGTTAGTTTGCTAATGTATCTCCGAGCATATGTTTGTAAATACATATAACATGCCTCCTGCATGAATGGATGTTGATTTCGTGCTTCCCGAAAGGGTATCAACTCTTTCTAAAATGGAAAAAATAAAAGTTAGTATGGTAAAATTCATTTAATCACATGATTGAGTGCATAATACGTACTTTTTCTTCAGTCGACGCTCTACGATGATGTCGATTAATCAATTTTAATAGTTTGATATACTCATGGATTTGGTGGAATCTGAAAGCTAGTTGCCTCAGTTTACGACATTTAAGATTCTCGTCTAAATATTCTAAGAGTTCTTGACTCTCTTTCAAAACATGAAATGGGTTTTACTAGGTCGTTCAAGGTAAGTTGGAATGAACACTTTCACAACCATTAAGTCATCATCTAGAGTGAAATTCATCTACAAAAACATGCAAAGATGTAATTGAATTTGAGAGAGAAAGAAATAAGGAAATCCACAAAACTCTATTGATTGTTGCAAGTTGTATGTCAAAAGGGGATTGTCTTACATTGAGAAACCCTAACGATTTTTATTTTATTTTTTCAAAAAAGAAAAGTCGTTGAAGATCCAATGGCTGAGAAAAGAAAGTCTTCGTGGATGAAAATATATTGACATTTAAGATCCAGTGGATGAGAATATAATGTCGTTGAAGATCCAATGGATGAAGAACAGAAGTATGCCTCCTCTTTAACGGTTGCAATCACTAGTCATGAGTCGGAAGATATAACTCTGAAGTTTAAAAGAGCATTGTAATTTGAATAACAAGCAAGCAATTAAATTTTGTAATTTTCAGAAAAAGGTTATTACAACCCATAATTGTTGAATGAGCGGATGTAATTTATGTTTCTAAATTAAATGAAAATGAAAATGTCTCACTTTTATGCTTCGTTTAAGTGTACATAATCATCACTTTGAACCGAGACCCCATCTTCATCAGAATCCCCATCCTCATTATTATCTCTATAATAATCATATCCACCGCCATGATCACCTTCATCTTCATCTGACAATTCAAATTCAAGCTAGATAGGTTGGAGATACTCTTTATCTAATCCCTGAAAACTTGATCCATCGGCAGCATGTGATTCACCTCTACCAAGACGCAATGAAATGTGTGTTGTAATTAAGGTCATATCGTAGTATGTGGTACCTTTCAAGATTTTCCAAACTCTTCATATGGGCTGTAAGGCGTATGTTCTGATATTGGACCTGAAACAACCGCAACACATTCATGTTCCGGCGAGTATGCTCAATAATTATGTTGTGCAAGATAAGACAACATTCCGTACATTCCATTATTAAGTTCATATCTTTTTCATCTTATTTCCAAAGACATAAGAAGTGTCAATCGAACTTCAACCGCTCGGCTTAAGTTTTGTCATTCAACAGTAAATCCCAACAACTAATTTATTTTTCCAAATCACATAAAAATTAAAAATAAAATAATCACAAAGCAGTTTTACTATGTTTTCGTAAATTTTCTTTTTCAATTATGGATTCTGATGACAATTCCTCTGAATAGGAAATGGAAATGAAAATGATCAATGGTATAAGGAAGAACAAGAAAACTATTTGGAAACTCTACAATAATTGGATGAAGTGTCCAATGCGGTCAGAAGGCATTGAAACACTATATTGCAACTACATACATGAATGATACCTTGGCCTCCTGAACCAAAGGAAGTTTTCACATGAAGATGGACATGGGGAAAGCGACATATTTTCCACGATAAGATGATGAATGATTATTTTGATCCTGTGTGTGTATATCCTGATGAATATTTCCGGCGTCAATTTTGCATAGGCCGCTACTTGACTCAGAGGATAATTACGAGGTTTGTCTCGCCAAACCTCTATTTAATTATCAGTATGATGCACAAAATATAAAAGGATTTAGTCCCGAGCAAAAGGGCACTACATCCGAATGGATATTATGATATAGGGCACTAATGGATGCTATTGATGAATGTATTCGTATGAGCAAACAACTGCATACAAGTATCTACATTGTTTTACAAAACAATTGTCCAACATTTTGGTCATACTTATTGACGAAAAACCAAACGAAAAAGATATTGAAGAGAGAAAACACAAAAAAGGGTTTTCCAGGAATGTTAGCTAATCTTGATTGTATGCATTGGGTATTGCAGGGATATCCAACAGATTGGGATGGTTAGTATAAGGGTCACTACCGAAACTAGCTATACTTTTGGAAGCTTCAACAACTTATGATTGATGTATTTGGCATGCCTTCTTTGGAACCCTGGTTCACGTAATGATATCAATGTGTTGCATGAATCACCATTGTCTGAAGATCTAAAAAGGGACTAGCCTCGACTTGTAATTTCACCATCAACGGGAATAATTACACTCAAGAGTATTATTTGGAGGATAAAATCTACAATTAGCTGCCAAGAACGGGTCCGAGTTTTCGTGATAAGCATTTAACATACAACAAATGGTGAAGAGAAAGGATGTTGAACGCGCACTTGAAATCTTGAAGATGTTCGCCATTATTTGTGGGCCTTATCGAAGTTTTGATGTTAAAGGAATGAACAATGTTAGGCTAACTTGCATAATTTTGCATAACATGGTAATTGCTGATACTCGTCCTGATCCTAACTAGATTAATTACGAAGATGTAGTTTTGAGGCCTCGACTTCAAATACATCGTGGGATGCCTGCAAAAGAATATAGACTTTCCAACGACAGAATTTAAAATGCAGTCTCCATTAGCAACTCGTACATGACTTGCTAGTCTTCTTTGGGCAAGGTTTGGGGGCCAGGCTGGGTATATGGGGTTAGAAGAAGAAGTATTAGAAGAAAAAGAAGAAGAAGAGGAAGAAAACGACTTGAAGAATTTTTAGGTTTAATATAATGTTTCTTAATTTTAATTTAATGTTGTTTTATTTAAAATTTCAAGTGATTTGATGACAAACATTGAAGGAATAACCGACATTAATTTGCAGTTAATTAAAAGTTTAATATATAACATACAATAAAACGTACAAAATAAAGAGCATATTTAACTATCACATATAAACTAAACTAACAATTACTAAAAGTTAAACTTAAACCACTCTGTTACATTCAATCAGTGTGGACACTATATCTTCGTTTTCGTACTCGTCTTCAGTGGCGTTGAAATCCTCACTCGTGAAAGGTAGTTGCATTGTTGGTGATACTTGTGGTCTATTGACTTTGTTAAACTCATTCTCCCACATAAAACTTTGTAGTGAATTCATATTCAAAGTGTTCATGGACATAATTATATTCTTGTTAGAATCATGAAAATGTTGCTCCAGAGAAAAACGACTTATTTGAAGTTGATGAACCAATAAGGTTCGATGTGTTGATCTTGAAAGTTCAGCCTGACGCTCGTGGTCCATGAACTCGGTCATGTTAAATGCGAGTGAACCACCTTCTTGGGCTTCTTAACTTGCTTTTTTCGAAGTTCCTTTGACCTCCATTTTTTTTTCTTGGAACAATTGTTGAAGTTGATATTAGAATTTCCATTACAGGATTTTCAACATCAGTATGTTGAGTTGAATCTAGTTAAGAACTTGGTTCACCCTCATGAAATGTTTGTAAAATAAATGAGTATGGGGATCTGGTAGGCAATTCAAAATCATCCAGCACGTGTCGGTTGAATCTGTTCAACTCCTTCAGAATGCGAAAACAACTTTCACAGATGAAACCCTTTGTGTGAGTTCTTTGTAACTCGTTTCTACATCTCCGTTCCACATCAACATCGGCCTCAACACTTTTTCTCTGTCGATGCATTTGCATGATGGAAGATACATACTCAGTCTCCTCTTTGTTAATCGTACCAAAACCATGAGACAATCACGACCATTAACGTTTAGGCACTCTGCGTAAAATGGATCAAATATGTTCTACCAAAAGGTTTGTCGTGCTGTTGTACAACATTAGTTGGTTCATTTGAAAAAAAGTACATAATTTTTGCAGATCAATTCATCCTCATCAATAACAAATTTTCGACTGCGATGTTTAACTGGTCTAGCCTAGCCACAAGTGCATTGAGTAGCTGAACCATTTTTACAAAGTAGTAGAGAAGTAGTAAGGAATCTGAAAAAAAATTCTATGTAGATTAGAGAAATAGTAGAGAATTTGAAAAAAAACATCATTAGAGAAGAATGCCTCACTTAAAATGGTTAAATTGATTATTTATTGGGGTCTGAAATGTAGTCATTGGATCAACCATTAGATGTATCCGTTGAACGACCCAGCATAAGCCGGGCGACCTAGGAGTAACCGTGCACGACTGAAATCACGCCTTGCACGACCTGATTTAAACCTAGGAGGTTAGTCCTAACATTGGCCGCTCGGCAAATGTTACGTCGAACCGTTGGTATATTTCCATGTTTTGCCCAATCCATAGTGGCAAATCTTTGCAAGTGCCATAGAAATTGTTGTAAACATACACAATGATTCCAGAGGGATTTAAAGAAGAAATGTCCGTGGATCATCATTGCGGAAACCCCTAAACCCTAATAATCAAACCACGAGGTAAGTACGCAATTCATTTCCTCTCCGATCTCAAAGTTTTCTGTTTTATCTTTTTTTCATTTATTAGATTAGATTTTAAGAAACCCTAATTT
Organism: Papaver nudicaule; assembly: GCA_023529015.1. Lineage (NCBI taxonomy): Eukaryota > Viridiplantae > Streptophyta > Magnoliopsida > Ranunculales > Papaveraceae > Papaver > Papaver nudicaule. The sequence continues at coordinate 19,300 of JAJJMA010125950.1, read as the reverse complement.
TGTTAGAAATGGCAACGAAATTAAACGAAGCAGACGAGCATGTAGTTGCAGTAGCACAATCAATCGTGGATAATTTAGATACATCAAAGACTATGAAAAAAGATATGATGTTTATATTATCAGAATTTGATAGTCGTCTTTCAAATATGTTCACCAATGATAATAATAATCAGAAGAATGAACAAGTCGAAAATGTTGTTGGTGATGATGATGATGATGGTATTCTCTCGGTTGAACTTCCTTTGGAACTGGAGTTCGACAATCCTGCTTGGAAGAAGAGTTTACTTATCAAATTCGTGAATAATAGAGAATATTCGGTCACTGTTCTTCAGAAGCTTCTTAGCATTTTCTGGAAACCATCAGGGGATCTCTATGTATCTGAGTTTAGTACAGGTGTTTATATGATAAATTTTGGTAATGAATGTGATTTGGATAATGTGGTTGATGGAATGCCGTGGACTTTGCACGAGAACCTAATATTAATCGAGAAATTTGATGAGAATAAACAATTAGAAGATTATGAGTTCAATAGGTGTGATTTCTGGGTTCAACTTCATGGTCTGCCCATTAGAGCTATGAATCCTGCTGCTGTTACTCATATTGTTAAGAAGATTGGTGTTCCTCACCCAGTTTCAAAGACACAGCAAGAAAAATGGGGAAAGTTTGCGAGAATCAAGGATTCCTTGGATGTCAGCAAGCCGTTGCCGGTTGAAATATTGGTAAAGATGGCATCAAATAGGAAATACAAAGTGAAATTTCAGTACGAAAGATTGCCGAAATTTTGTTATTACTGTGGGATTCTTGGTCATACGATGCAGCAATGTTACCTTATGTTTAGTGAAAATGATACTGCATATAGCGAGGATCCGGAAGAATTCAAGAGGAAATTGAAGGAGTTGGAGTTTGCTCGATATTCTGATGACATGAGAGCCAACTTCAAACCAAATGTGAAGAGAACATGGGTAAATCATGTAAAGGTTGCTCTGACTGAATTTGCAGGGAAGTAGTGGTTACCTAAAGATGACCGGAAGAGACAAACATCTGGCCTAACAGCAGCATAAAGAAAGCAGGGATGAAATCTGCAGGGATAAGCTAACCGGTGAACATGTGCATTATGTGCATGGTAGTTCAACTCTTTAACCTTGAGGCTTCTTAGTTGTAGTTCTTTGGTTTTTTCTTATTGTGTTTTCTGTATTATGGATGAACAAAAATACTTGATCAAAAAAAGAAACCAAAATAAATGCACAACACGTTTCAAATGTTCGCTTCTAGATGATTGTGTGACTCGAATAAGTTAGTAATTTGATTCTTTCTTCTTTTTCCTTTTCATACATTAATTTCATAAATAAGTTTCATAAATAAGTTTCATGAAATTAGTAATTTCATAAATAAGTTTCATGAAATTAGTAATTTCATGAAATTAATTTTTATGAGATTTCCCAACTCTCAAGTGGAGACTCAATTCACCGACTTCGAGTATGAGAGTCTGGCTCTTGGCAAATTGGATTAGTCCATGTTGGTTTCTGTTGGTTTAGTAGTAATTTGATTCTATTTCGAGCTATATATCGTGATTTATTTCTTTATATATGTTAGATTAATTAACACAAATATCTTTATCTATAAGACATCCAAAGTTAGATACTATTTTATTTCGATTAGTTCATTCTTTACTTTGTATATATATATGTCTAAAAGATGAAACATGGCATCTGGGACAGGGCTTCCTACCAACAATAAACTATGATACCGGAATAGCATTGTTTTTCCTAAAGAAGAACGAAACATGGCATCTTAGACATAAACATTGGAAACTCCGATGTAGGAACAGAGTCCAGAAGCAAGCTTTCCCATTTGGGATTGGGTGGATTAGTATAACACTCTTCATGGAATCCGTAAATGGAGTTATGCAGCTTTTGATGCGTCTCACGAACTTTATGTTCCGAGGTTAAGGCATTTAAGCAAAATGACTCATCTTACTAATAATCCAACATGACAAAATGATCTTACTGAAAACTTCCTAATGCCAGATCCATGGCAAATGTGTCGCATTAAACTAAACAGAAGAAAAAAAGTCTCCATCTTTGGCGTTCTCTCCCCAACTAACATCTAAATTTTCCAACTAAAGGGAAGCTTTGTAATGCCTCTCTTTATAGTACCAACAAGTAGTTTGATATTTTTACATATAAAGCTCGAGGCAGCCATGCAGGCAACCCTACACTATTACTTCCCAAATGATACATGTATAGCGAAAAAATGAAATGATTCCCTCCGTGAGATGGATAGAATTGACTTGGAAAGTATTCCTCAAAACAGCTATGAAAGAAAACGTGAGCCACCTTGAGTTATTGTAGTTGGAATGTATACAAGGTTGTCAGCTCTGACATTCTTTGAAGTATCTAGCCCTCCCCGTTTCCTTATGCCGGCAGTTGAAGTTTCGCGTTGTTTTTCCAGCTGCATGACAATAAAGTGATTTGGTTCAAAATTTGACCCCCAGATTTAATCCATAATTTTGGGGTTACACAAATTGCACAAATGAGGACTTCCTCACCTGATAAAATAATAATAGAAGAAGTCGCCATAGAGAGCTGTCTGGACAAGACCGGAGATGCAAGCTTCAACCATAAACGTCACAAAAGTGTTAGTAAATAACCACACTGGCATTTATAAAAAGTATCAATATAATACTTTATTTTATTGCAAGAACTTACATATCCATCGTCCAAAATGCTTCTCCGTGAAGTAGCGGTAGATCCAGTTCAGGATATACAGTGCACGATAAGCTCTAGAAATATGCCAAGCAACATGGGTTAGCAAAGACCGTTGGTGTTAAATAGTGGCAATAAAAGGACAGGAGAACTGGATTTCCTTCAGCAGCTACCACTTATCTTGTAGTTACAAGATAATTACAAGATAGATACTATGCCTTAAAGGATGGCCTAGTAATGATAATTACAAGATAGATAACATACAAGGATGCCCGAGTAATCCGATTCAGGGTTACTAGGTGAAATTAACGTATTCAACTCGTAATCAGATTATCACACATGTGAAACAAAGAACCAAACAGAAACAAGAGTTCAGATCTTTATCATGCTTCTTTTCGACAATTACTACAGACCAATTTTGGTTCTTATGGATAGCACATACTGAATTGCAAAGGCCACCAAATCTCATTGACTTTTAGCATTAAGCAGACAACCTGATAATGTTTATTTCCAAACCCTCAACTGGACGCCCAATGGCTGCATGGTTTTTGACTTTTAAGGGATACTTCAAATAGATGACATTTCCGAGAACAAGGTAGGCATCAGATGCTACACAATATGCTTACAGTACTAAGATTAATGAAAATGGAGAGCATTACGTTATAATGTTAACAAAACAACCTTTAAGCTCAAGTAAGCTGAAGCCTACGAAATAAATTTATATAAGCTCAATTTATGTAAGTCACAAACGAGATAGTACATTAATGAGTGATAAAACCATATTGTTCATGAATCATGTCAATACTAATACCTATTCCAGAAACATATTCAAATGCAACTCTTTCAAAAAATATAAAATAAAATAAGATACAACTACACATTGAGAAAACAAATACTCCACGTGAAAAGTTGATTTATAGCAGAACCAATTGGTTTTTATGCTTTCACTCAAACATCATGATCCAAATCTGTTGTTTGACTTCTTTCATACTCTCATGATACTAGCACAAAGACAGTTCATATAGTACACCTAAATCTATAGTATATACCGAGGTTCAGTTGTCCATACACCTAATCTATCATAATTCATAAGGGCACAGGAGCGAAAGGAAGAGTGTGAAGGAACCCATGCATAAATTCAAGCGACATGATATGGTAACCGTTTTCAGGTATCCAGCAATGTAGGATGAGATATAGTCAAATCCTATTCTCTGTAGCAAGGGCAAGGGCACAGTTGATGTATTGGGTTCGAACATGGTTTAATTAAAGTCAATGCACTGCAGGTGCAGGGGAACTGTTTTGGCAACATCCTTTATTATTTATCTTCACCTGAAGCTAGAATTCTGGGTGTTCATCGGAGCTTAAAGCAAGAACTTCGTAACCATTAGGTATCATTAACATGTGAATGGCATAACAATATCAGCCCCGTCCAAAGTTATACAGCATTTATACGACTAACTTTTGATATTTTAAAATGTATGTCAAAATTTGAATGTAAAAAAGTAGAAGCATCCCACAACGGATGGCACATGAGGACTCAAGATGGACTATTCAGTATTCAATATGTTAAGAATAGACTCAAGCTAGTGCAAAGTGAACTAAAGTGAAGGAAAAATCACCATACCCGAGAAAGAAAACATATTGCCCTGTTAGATTATCCACATTTCCGCTTCTCTGTAGCAATACCAATTGTGGAAGAATCGCAACTGCTTCCAAGTATAAGGAAAATGCCCAAAATATCTGCACCAGAATACAATCGAACATGAACAGATATAAAAGATCACATAGATTCCTGAAATAACAATATATCTAGACATCCTACAAAGGACGAAATTTCAGATGTTCATGTACTAGCTACGCAGGCAACTTCAAGGCTTAACAATATTTTGAAGAAGAGATCAAAACTAAAATCAACTCTTCTTACTGATCCTAGAATCTAAAGTATCCCTTACCTAAGACACACAACAATCTGTCAATACAGGAATATGAAGATAAAAAATATCCATATCCAACTTGACATAAGCTTTCTTATTCTTGAAATAGCATGTAATATCTGGTCTCATGCCTCACTCTTGGAGAATCCAGCCAAATCGCAAGGTCAAACAGTAGGAACACTAATATACATCCAGTCTAACTAACAACCTCCATGTTACTAAGTCAGAGAAACTCCTCATCGTTAGTGTTACCACATTCTAAACTGTTTCAGAGAAATGCAGGAAATGCAATTATAGTAGATAATTCCAGACAAAAAAAGAAAATCAGAACTTTCAAATATTCAAGATACTCTTCCCATCTTCCAGACACTAATCATAACAATTTGCGATTTCCACATCGATCAAATTCCGTGTGTTCGACTACAAATGCAAGCACATAATCTAGACCATACAATGAATCAAAATCCCCAAATGTTTTGCACGTATTTTATTTATCTCAAGGTCAGCCAGACATCCTAAATTCCTAATTCCTTGAGATGTTTACCAAACCCCTAGGAATCTATCATCTAAGGAATATACAAAAGAGTCAACACCACAAAAAAAAAAAAAAAAACTATCCTTATAAGCAAATCGTTATACAAAAATGCCAAGTTTTTCAGCTCAGCCACAACAATCAAGGTGATCAAATAACTCCACGAAAGAATTAAGGAATAAATTGATTACCTCTTGAAATGTAAACTTCTCGTGAACTAACAGTGCACCCAATAAGCATCCAGCAATCAAGAAATAATGTCGAAAAGTATCAAGTTCTTTATCATAAGAACGTCTCACCATAGGATGCATACGCATGCACCAAACAATCGCTAAAGAACTCATTATAAATACAATCTTCATTACAGTGTTATATACTGATATAAAATCAGTAAATAGATCCAAATAACGAGCCAAAAACACCAAGGCGTACAGCTCTTGTGTCTTCAGTGAAACCCCTAAAAATAAATGAAAAATAAATAAAATGAAAAATTAAACCCTAATTTTCCACTCAATCAAAAATGAAAAACCCTTAATAAGAAATTTGTTATAGTTTACCTGCACAGGATTTAGTAGCATAGATTTTGAGAAGAAGAACTAAAACGCTGATCAAATGAGTCATATCACCTGCAAATCTGAAGATATTCATGGCTGTTTCGGTTTTTTTTTTGCTGTGCCCTAGAAAATTTTCCCTAAACTGTTTTCTTTCAGAAATATAATAAACTTAATGGCGTGGTATTTATGCTTCTCTCTTTCTTCTTGTAAAAGAGGGGGAAATTAGCTGATGTGGCAGTGAACAACGGCTATTGCTTACACGACGTAAAGGGAAAGCAAACGTATGGGAGAACTATAATGTGTCACTGCAGCTGCTAAATCTCCGTATACCACATCTTGAAGCGCACAAAGGCAGTAGTGAACTGGTGGTCAAAGGTTTAGTCAATGAGTTGTATTCGTGGTGTACTCCCGTGATCTTTCTATTGCCGATTAGGAAAAATGGAGTTTCTGTAGAAATTTGTTAATCATCAACTCTTCATCATGAATACAGGTAGGTAATCAGGTTATCCGTAGTTTTTATTTAGAGAGAAAGGTTTTTAGAGCATCTTTAGAAGTATTGGGTAACATAGAAGTCGTTTGTTTGGAGGAGGAGAAAAGGAATGGATTCATCTCATGGATTTGTTTCTCAGAAGAAGTTAGTTTGTGGATGATAAAGATTTTGGGCGATATCATGGTAGGAAATCAACCACAATCAAGGTGGCCAAAGAGAGAAGGAGAAGCATCATACTTGATGGAGATCCGAAGGAATGAAGGTGGAGAATACTTACGTATCTCAAGAGTAAGGAGAGGAGACAAAGAAAAGTCATACGCCATTTGTGCCCCTTGCGGGCATAATCGCTCTTGTTTGGCTACATAAAGATCAGAGTTTATGTTTATCCTTGATAAGTTCAGGAGGAGGCAAAAGGTACCAGTTATGGGTGATTTTCCAGTTTTGAATAAGGAGGTTAATAGTGGAAGTACAAAGCATGGACAAGTGAAACTGTCAAGGAAGATGAAGTGGTCTGAGGTAGCCCGATCAATGAAGTTCAATCTGAAATGGACTCATTATATTAAGTTTATAATCATTGATGATTTTACAGCTAACTTTGAGATTAATGAAGAGCAATGGAGAAACTTATGGACTCCAAAATCTTGGTCTTTCAAGAACATGAAAATACATGTGGCTAGATGTCCAGGTTCTCTTGATCAGGGGATGTTCGTCAGGGATTCTGGTTTGCAGTCCAATGATGTTTTGCATGAGAATGGTCAGGGTAGAATCATTCCCTTAGAGAAGATGTTTGGTTTATTCAAGTGGATTAAGTTTAGAGGGATACCTAAAGAAAAATGGTCTTATTCTTTGTTCAAATCTATTGGAGGAAAACTAGGGGGTTTGGCTGATGTTGATGTTGCTACTCTGAAATTTCAGAACCCTAATTTTTTTCAGAATATCAGTCAAAGGATCTTTCTCGGATATTCCCGCAGTTATGGTGGTAGATTTTTGTGGTCAACAGTGGCTAACTACTTTGGAATGGGACTTTAATTTCACACCAAAATACAAGCCTACAATGACGGAGTTCCAGAAGCTAATTGAAGATTTTGAACTCAAGTATAACTCAAAATCTCAAGACTCAGTATTTCTGGCCGATTATAATAATGTTAAGTGTGTTGTGGTTAATAGCGGTGTGGGCTTTGAAAAAGAGAGCTCATTACGTAGCAATAACCCATCACATGTTTTAACACCGACTGCGAATCTTGACTCATTGCATGCTGCAGGGCAGGGCAATCGAGTTCACTTGCCTACATCTTCATGTCAGAGTTATGTTGGTGTTGATGGAGTGCCAAGCAACGTTGATATGGGATGTCCAGTTCATGAGGTTGGTATATTTCAGGTCCATGGGACTGAAATACCTCCTGTAAAACCTATGCCTACTTCCCATGAGCATTTAGTTGTTGAGGGAGTGGCTTTGTCTCATGGAAGTGGAGAGAATGAGCTGGGTGGTGGCAATCTGTTATCCTCACAATCTCATGAGGTTTTCCAGTTTCAAGTTGATGGAGGAAACTTGGGAGTAAGGCCTATGCCCACTTTACAGTTGGAGTTGAGGAAAGAAGATGTAGTCCAAAATTTCAATGTAAGTGGAGAGAGTGATTTTGTGGGTGGTAGTGAGTGTGGCTTGAAGGCGTCTCTACTGTCAGACGATGGAGGGGATAGTACCAGCTTTGGGACAAAGGCTATTGTCTCTGCAGCGGCCTTAGTGCAGAGCAATGAGCTTGTTATTCATGACCAACTACTCTCTAATGTTTCCTTGAATGATGCGATACAGGTAGAACCCCTGCAAATCTCAGCTACAGGAAATTTATTCACTGTTGCTAATGGTCAGATTGTGATTAACTTGGTCGACCTGCAGGCTAAGAATATAGACTCTATGGAAGTGATTTTATCGACTTCAAAACTGGTTTTTGAGTTGTGTGGAAGATTAGGGAGTATAAAAAGAGAGGATGAAAAACAAGTGTCTTCTCTTATTCAACAACTTCTCATTAAATACAAGGAGAGATTTTCCAAAATTGAAGTTGGGAAAGAGGTTTCTGAGAGTTCTGGCAGTTCTGATAATAGTCATAGAAATCTTGAGGAGGTTTCATCACGGGAACAAACGGTTTTTAATGGATGACGAGATTGGTAGTACTGTGGATAGGGGGTTGACTGCAGTCAGGGATGTCACCTCTACGGAATTTGTTTTAGGTTCACCTTCTACTTCTTCTCCTATAGTTTGTTCAGAGGGTGATAGGATCCACTGCACTTTCAGGGATTTTGATGATTGTCGCGATGGGTACGGAAAAGGTATGGCGAGGTGCTCTTTTGTTAATCACTTAAGAAACAGGCACCTCACTTCTGAGGCTAAGATAGAGGCCTGTAAGCTTAGGATCAGCAGCAATGCTGAATTTTTTGGTGCTTGGGAAGGACTTCTGCTACGTCTACAAATGTGGCTTTGTGTTAAATGTATGCGTTTACATGCCTGGAAGAAGTCGTGTAGTTTTCATACTGGAGATGCAACTGCTGGCCCTATGGTGGATGATAATGGTGTTGCATCTTTTCTTATACATGAAGTTGACAGGCCCTTACCGGTCATAGGAGACACTGTAGATATTTCTGTGGGTTTATCCGTCTCGTTACTTAATTCAGTTCTCATGAAGCAGGTTCACACAGTTTCTAGTACTCCTCCTTCTTGCAGGTTAAATTTTTCTAGAACTCTAAAAGCTTCTCTTGACAAGGTGTTATCGAATCCATTGGATGTTTCTTCTTGGGTGGAGTTGCTTCTTCTTCCCTCTTGCACTCTCACAGTTTTTTCTCCTACTGGACCTTTAGAAGAGAGGTCTGACAACAGGAAGAGAATGCAAATTGCTTCTATTAACCGAGCCTTAATGAGGTGGAGGGAAACTTCGGGTTGTGTTTATTTAGCTAACAAACTTCTTGAGCCTCCTATGCAAGAAATTGAAGGCAAGCAACACGCCAAGAAGAATAAGGAAAACATCAACTTGAATGCTTGCCGTAAGAAGTTGGGTTTTGGGCATTATGCAGCGGCTATACGTGTTTTATCCTCTAATGGAGTTGCTCCTTTCAATGATGACACTCTTGCAGAACTAAAGAGTAAACACCCGCAGGCGCCTTTGCCTTTTATACCTTCTGATCCGGTTAACTGCGCGCCTATTGTTGTCGACAAAGATGCTGTTTTAAAGGGCTTGAAAGGATTTCCTAAGGGAACTTCTTGTGGCAGGGATGGATTACGCGCACAACATCTTTTAGATGCTCTAAGTGGTGCAGCTGCAACGGTTGTCGATGATTTTTTAGCTTCAATTACAGGGGTTGTTAATTTATAGCTGGCAGGTTTGTGTCCGTTTGTTTTAGGGGAGTACATAGCTAGTGCTCCTCTTACGCCTTTATTAAAACCAGGTGGAGGTTTGCGGCCAATTGCTGTAGGAACTATATGGAGGAGGCTTGTGTCTAAATTGGCTGCAGCGGTTGTGGGCAAGGATATGGCTTTATATTTAGGTGATCATCAGTTTGGTGTTGGTATTCCTTGTGGTGGTGAGGGTATTTTGCATTCGGTTAACAGGATTTTGGAGTCGAAAGGCAACCAAAGTAATATGTCGATGCTTCTCATTGATTTTTCTAATGCGTTTAACCTTGTTGACAGAAAAATTATAATCAGGGAAGTGAGGAAAATTTGCCCTTCCATTTCGAGGTGGGTTGAGTTTTGTTATTCTAATCCTGCTAGATTGTATTTCGGTGACTCCACACTCTCCTCGGCGCAAGGGGTTCAGCAGGGTGACCCTTTAGGTTCCTTACTATTTGCTCTTGCTCTTCATCCCTTGGCGAAGAGGATTGCTTCTCATTGTACGCTTGATTTACATGCTTGGTACCTAGATGACGGTACTATTGTTGGAGATACTCTTGAAGTTTCTAAAGCTTTGGATATTGTTCGGACTGAAGGTGAATGCAGAGGTTTGTACGTCAACATCGCTAAGACGGAGGTTTTTTGGCCAACTACTGACCCTCGGAGCACAGTTTCCGGTGTGTTCCCATCTAATATTGGTAGACCGTCTGTTGGTGTTAAACTACAAGGTGGACCAGTGAGTTTGGATATGCAGTTTTGTAGTGAGATGGTGATGGATAGGGTGAACAAGACAATTCAATTGATGTCCAAAGTTAGGAAGCTCAAAGACCCGTAGAGTGAGTTGTTGTTATTGCGCAATTGCATGGGGGTCTCTCGTTTATATTTTACTATGCGTACTACCAATCTGCAGGCAACCCAGCAAGCGCAGGCTCACTATGATCTTCATCTTTTCCAGTATTTGAGACTTTTGATTACAGGTGATGGTGCTGGTTTTGGTCCTCTTCAACAACGTATTGTTTCCTTGCCTATTAAGGATGGTGGTTTGGATATTTATACGATGGCGGATACAATTAATTACTGCTTTTTGGCTTCTTGCATTCAGACGCGCCATTTGCAGGGGATTATTTTGCGTGATGCTAGTGTTTCTGGCACTAGTATTTATTTCGATTTTGCAGTTAATAATTACGTTCAGGTCTGTGGTCTTTCATCTTCATCTTTGAGCATCGATGACACTGCCCCCCATCCCATGCGAGCATTGGCAGTTCCTTACTTCGAAGCAGTAAAGAGAGAGATGACTTCTAAGTTCCACATGTCGGTACGTGATTCTATTTTATGGCAATGTAACAAAACCATGCATGCGCATGATTATCTTTTGGGTGTCCCCATAAGAGGGCTAAACCAGTGTATTGGACCTAGACAGTTTAGGTGTATTCTTCAGTATCGACTGGGTATCCCTATCTTTGTCGAAGGTTACCTTTGTCCATGTTGTAAGAAGGAAATGGATGTATTTGGCGATCATGCTTTGCATTGTACGAGTGAGATTGGGATCAAGTATAGGCATGATATGGTTAGGGATGTTTTGGCAGATATTTGTTACAAGGCAGGTGTGGCTGCAAGGAAAGAAGTGGCTTTGGGTTTCTTATCGGATGAGGGTAATGCCTTGAGGCCTGCAGATATCCTTGTTTATAACTGGGAGAACGGTCAACATGTGTGTTTCGATGTCACAGGTGTTTCACCTTTCACTAGGGGAAGCACTTTCTCACCGGGTCATGCTATTTCAAGCGCTATCACTCGTAAGCGCGATAAATATTTAGACAAGTGTTCTGCTCATGGGTATGGTTTTGGTATTTTGGCTTTCACGACCTTAGGAGAGCTTGGAGAAGATACGGTGGTGTTCCTGCGTAGATTGAAGTTTTGTTTAGCTAGTCATGATGCAAATGAGAGATTGGGCAGTTTTTTGTTTCATAGACTAGGGATTGCGATACAGAAAGGGATTGTTGCACAATTTGTGGCTAGACTTCCCTCTAAGACTTGTAATTTTCTTGATCCTGATTGATTAATAAATGAGTTGCGCGTGCGCATTTTTTTTAAAAAAAAAAAAAAGAAAAAAAGAAAAGAAGTTTCATCTTTATCAAAAAAAAAAAAAAAAAAAAAAAAAAAGAGGGTCCCGGTTATAATAAAGTGTATTTTTTTTTTTAAAAAAAAAGTACTTTTGATAATGTGGTGCGATTTATTTGCATAACATTTAAATGAAAATGAATTTGAAGTATTTTTTGTGGTATGTTTTCTGACGGAATTTTATGTTTCATGAGCACATTCGGAAGCATGTAACACCATCATTTACCATTTAAAATATTAATAATTTTTGTAATCAACTGTCAATTTTCGAAGTGGTAGATGATGCATGTTATATGGTCAGACACGTGAAGAACATGCGCAACCAAAAATCTTGAGGAAATAATAATTTTGATATATGTAGTATAATGACTAGTGGAGAAGAAGCTTCCAACATTGGTGTAGGCAATCTATTAATAACGTAACTTGTTGTTTTAAAAGCATAGGACCAATTAGAGGATGAAATAGAAGCATGATTTGAAAGTGCAAGACCTGTCTCGACAACGTAATTATGTTTCCTCTCAGCTTTTGTTGATGTTCACGAGGACAGCTAACTCTATGCTGAATGCCACAACTAGATAATAATATGGAGAAATTTTTATATTCTCCGCCCCAGTCAGTTTGCATCATTTTGATCTTTCTGTCAAAGCAAATTTCAACATGAGTCTTAAATTTCGGAAATGTAAAGAATACCTCTGATTTATAAGCAAGTGGATACAACCAAGTAAACCTATGATAGTTGTCAATGAAGCTCACATAGTATGTGTATCCATGACAGAAGACACTGGAGAGCACCGTACCTCATAGTTAATAAGTTCTGAAGGACTATACACACCGTTCGCAGGATATGGTAACACATGTGATTTTGCCAACTGACAATGACTACAAACCATTTACAAACAAGTTAAATGCACATTAAACCCACTTACAAACCACTCACTTCCATTAATAACTAATTAACGCAAAAAATAAAGAATAACTTGGAGGAGAGACTAACTTTCCCACTAATGGTGAAATTGTTTATCCAGAATTGTCTCAAAGAATTCATCCCCACAAGAGTTAGACTACCATCTACATGCAAAACAATGAGACATTATGTATTAAATATGGTACAGAGCCATTAGGTTAAAAGTGAATTGTGGTTGCTGGAAATACCAAACAACGCACCCAAGTAACTAGAACACAAGTAAAGGAAGACAATGTGGATAATACTCTGTCTCTTATTGATATGAATGGTTTCCGATCCCCCTATACTCTGTCTCTTATATACTTACAAGGAGCTGAGGCTAACCCCTCCGCCTACCTACTCTATGGACAACGTAGGGCACTCCCTCCGTTGCGTCTCATATCCCCTTAGGGTGTTGCGCTGGCTTTTAGGGTACATATGAAATATGGCACCCACAATGTGCCTTTTTTTATGAATCTCTGAAAAAGCAAGGGTACCGAAATACATCCAACTTTTCTTTTGGGCTCGTGAGACTTATGGTCAGATCTGGACAAACTGAATTTCAATATCCAAATCTGTATAACCTGAGTTGTGATCACACGTGATCAATTTATACAAAGACAAGTCTCTGTAAATCTTTATTCAAGATTTGGAATCAACGTCAGATTATGAATAATGTACGACTTGTGTCGCTTTAATTATATAATCAGAGATATAAATGCGGAAGGTAAAGCACACAAGACACCAGAAGTTTTGTTAACGAGGAAACCGTTATCTTGCAGTATAAACCCCCGGACCTCGTCCAGTTTGAACACCACACAGTATTAACTGTCTACAAACACTAATCTACTATCAGACTTCGGATTGGGATGTAGAAGAGACTAATTCCACCCTCCAAGCGAATCAGCTATTGTTGCACTCCTTACGTCTCTGGATCCCCCACAGATCGTCACACACTTGATTCTCCCAGCTGACGTCCTTTACAGGCCTAGGAGTTGCTTTAACCGCTATTAAAGGCTTTTTGTACTCAAACCGTCTTTCGACAGAGAATACGTAAAGAACAATTTCCCTTTAGATAAATCAAGGTTTTGGAAACTTGTTCACAATCAGGATTTACACGAGATCCGTGACCTAATTGTATTCTTGCAAGAACAACTAGAGAACCAAGCGATATCTTGCAGAATCTCTAACATATATGTAAAACAACCTAAGTTGATGTACAATATAGATCGTATCTATCGATCTAGGGTTTGCAACCTATAATACTTGAATGGCCTTATTGCAGAAGAGAAGTACCATGGAATAAACAAGGATTATAAATCAACCTAGATACAACCTTAACTATCAAGAGAAGAAGGATATCTAATCTTGGCTTTACAATCCCCAAGTAAAGTCTTTTGTAATTCTCACCTTGTTCGTGAAGAACAACAATAGCAGAGAACAACCTTATGTAGCACACGCACCAGAAGGAAGGATTGTTCTACATGTATTCTTATTTATAGTGATGGTTGCTTAAGGATAAAGCTAAGATTCCTTGTGCTACAAGTTAGCTAGTGACCGTATAAACATGCCCGTTACTTAACTTGCACACAATGAATCTAGACACCTTTCTATTGTAGAAACCAAGTAGTGTTTATCTAACAAGAGTTTGATAGATTATAACTACCTCAAGATAAGATTTTCACACAAATAAATATATGGAAATCAAATAAGATTTATCACTTAGTAGTTGGATAATCTTCAAGAGTTTGGTTTCATCAAAATTGTGAAAGGATAAACCTTATCCCTTGACTAGGAGATATTCTATAAAACTTATCTCTTAAACAAGATAATTGTAGCAAAACCCTAATCAGAACGGACCACAACTCACGGGTGAAAGTGGGCCTTCGCACATAGGAGATGAACCTCAGAAACACGTCAAGAAAACCGTAATCGTGATTTTCCAGGGGCGGTTCGCGAACTGCCACCCTTGAAAAACGTTCCAGAAAGTTCCAGAAGATTCCAGAATCTTCCTACTCCTCTTTCCCGAATTCAGCTTTTAGCCACGCTTTTCAGTTTCAATAACTCATAATTTCTTCGTTATACAACGGAATTAAGTGATTCTTGAAGCGTTGAATTCGTCTTTCCATTCACTATAACATGGAGACCTACTCAAAGGTCAAAGGTTGCCCTCACTATAATCATATGGACCAAATCTCCTCGGGTTAATATACAATGATGTAATTTCACCGTCATAAGCATTGTTCCACATAATGAGTTCATTATTTCGATAGATAAAGATAAGAATAACAAGAGTTCAAGGAAAATTCAATCTTTACTAACCTTTGTTAATGAAGTACTTGATGATGTCTTCGTGTGTTCTTCATCTTTGTCTTCAAAGGGTGGATATCGACTTTAAACTCTACTACCTTTATCCTAGTCCGAAGTAAACCTTTTCGTAGGTTAAATCAAGAATTGTGTTTTGACACCTAAAACTTGACAACTAGCTTGACATACCAACGCTAGTGGGTTTGACCGAGCAATGCCCTAACAACCTCGGGATGATTAATTGGCGGAGGTTATGCTGATCTTCTGATGTTGTTGCGATGCCTCTGACTTCCGTTGGTGCTAGTTCGTTCCTTAGTCGGTTGCTGCGGATGAATTTGATGTGCGTTGATGCAGACCTCTCTTCTTCTCTGTTACGGTGCTGTCGGTTGCTGATGCGTTGCGTCGATTGTGGTGCCGAGGGTAATTTTGGATTTTTTTACCGGGTATTAAGTTCTCTATAAATTGCCGATGATGAGGTGGCTGATGTTTCATCGTCTCTTCCCCGAAAACTTTTTTCTTTATCTTCTTTCTTCGACTTCAAAGGATTTTCTTTTGCTCTCTTCATTTCTTCTTTCATGTTTGGTAACAAAACTTCTGATGTTGTTGTTGCTCGTGATTCCTAGGCGGGGGATATTCTATTTCTTGTACTCCTTCCTCTCTTACTAGTGATTCGTCTGGTTCTTTATCTACTCGTGTGAATCGTCGAGTCGACGTCGTCATCTGGAATGCTCACCTCGATATTGTCTTCTTTGAATGTGCTGACGGTTCTCCTCGTGCTCGGAATTCTTCTTGTTGCGTCTGCGGCGCTGCTGCTTCCCCTGCGTTCTCGGATGACTTCTTTTGATGCTCCTGTTCCGTCTCGAATACTTTCGCGGATGCTTCGGAGGTGTGTACTGTTATTCTCGGAACAACTCTCCATGGTCTTAAAAAGGCTTTCTGGGTTCTAAACAAGCAACACATTTGTCTGCGGGATAAGTATGAAAGTCTTATTCGTCGCGAACTATCCGCTGCTGATATTGTTGACTACGCTTCTGAGGTTTTTGCTGGTGCCGTCGATGATGATCCGGTTTCTCTGAATGACACTGCTCCATCCTTCTCTGCTGCCGATCGAATGATTAGTTCCAATAGTAACTACGCTGTTGCGTTTGATGCTTGTCGTGAGCTTCATTCTCGGTGGGTCACTGTCCTCCGTCGGTTGTTCTTTATTCAGGGCGCGCTACTTGCCCCTACTCTTTGTGATGTAATCTGTAGAAAATGTATATCAAAAGATATATTATATTATTGTTATTAATATTTATTTATTTATTTTGTAACTCCTTTATTTTCGGAGTTCTACCCGGATTTTCAGCATGAATTATTATCATACCTTTATTCTATTGTTTATTCTATACGTCCGCATGTAAACATGCACTTGTCCTCCTGCGGCATTCGTATAGTCGAGCGCATTTCACTCTTTTATCATGCTCCGTTCAATAGGGGAGTAGCTAGCTCCACTACGTGAACTTCAAGAGACAGTCTTCGGATCATTTTTGTCCGGTAAATAAAATTATATACCCCGTCCCCCATATTGCCGATTATAGGGCTAACGATTAAGCATCTTTCTAATTTTTCTAGCGCATGCCTTTTCCTTTGCCTTCCTCTCTTTCCATTATGATTTCCGTTAATGCCTTGATACTTGCTGACTGTTCCCTAGATTCTCTTGCGGTTTATTCTAATTTTCTTATCATTGTCATTGCTTTTAACTTAATTTATAATATCTCTCTTCTAACCATTGCTTTACTGCTGACTTCTTTCGATTTCTTCTTTACCGTACTGCGCTTTTTTCGCTTATCTGATTCCTCTGTATCTCTCCGGTTTAACTCTTCAGCTCAATCTGATGCGTCGAGGCTTTGGATCCTGTCTTGCTATCCGCGGACCATATCTACGGGTACCTGCTTCGGGTTTTGATTGATGAAGGATTGTGTTATGGTGTGAGCTACTAGATTTTCACGAAGCTTAAGCAAACCGAAATGGTTCCTACTTCATGGAACATCTCTCACTGGCTTCTATGAAATTCTCTCCACGGTTTTCAGCGTAGCTTCGAACGCACAGTTAAGATTTCCTAATTTTGTGATTTTCTCGGTGAAGGTTTTTGGGTGGGTGATTCTCAGAGTTTCCAATATCTGACCGAACTTGGTTTACAATATGATGCTATGAATTAGCAGATCTACGTTCTTTTCCCATATGCGGACCACTGACGCGCTAAGAAGAGAAAAATATGGACGTTACTATCCTCTGCTTGGAAAATAACTCTTTTTCTTTATGACGCTGCTAAGTTTGTGAAAATATCAGGTATGGATCTCTTCCTTTTTAAAAACAATTGTGATAGTTTTGACTCTTAACTCGAGTTTTCTTGACAGTGCCTGTCCTATAAAGGGAGCTCACAATTGGTATTCTCTTTGCTCTGAGCTTTTTTTAAAAAAATGGATGAGCGGGTTGTGATTGAAAAAGGAGGGGTACCGAAATACTACCAACTTTTCGTTTTGGCTCGTGAGTCTTATGGTTTAAGTCTGGACGATCTCAAAAATCAATATCCAAACTTATAACTGGAGTTGTTAGACCTCGACAAAGAGTACTTTGGAGTCAACTCGACAGTTATGCAATAACGTACTACTTGGTGCTTTAATTATAAATCAGAGTTATAATGCGGAAAGTAAAAGCACACAAGACACCAGAGATTTTTTTAACGAGGAAACTGCCTTGCAGAAAAACCTCGGGACCACGTCCAGTTTGATCACCGCCCAGTACAAACTGACTACAAACACTAGCCTACTATAAGACTTCGGTCTGGGATGTAGCAGAGACCAACTCAAGCCCTCCAAGCGAATTGGCTACTGTCACCTTCCTTACGTCTCTAGATCCCCCACAGATCGTCACGCACTTGATTCCCCCAGCTGACGTCCTTTACAGGCCTAGGAGTTGCTTTGACCGCTGTCAAATGCTTGTGTCAGCAATATTGGCTTTTCAACCAAACTGTTGACGTATGGTGTAACTGTCCTCTATCAGTTTACCATACATAAGATGACTTCCTTCGGATTGTTAAATCCAGGTCATACGGAAATCTACTTCTTGAACCGGGGCTGACACGCAAACCAATTAAGCAATGCCCAATTCGAATCTACCTCAGTTATACACGAAGAACCACTTAAGGAACTTGTATAACTGGAGCCAACTAGGTCTTACAACACCGAGTGCAGCAGTGCGTTGCAACCTTTCCAACCTTGTTGAGTAACGTATCAGTTCTTGAATAGCCGTATATCAGAAGACACGGACTTTAGAATAGACAAGAACGTGATCAGGTTACCAAGGTTACAGGTTAATCCGATTTCAACCAAAGATGGTTTCAATCTCCTACCGGTGCTTCCCAACTCTCAAGAGAAGTCTTTATAGTCGTAGGGAGTTCCCAGAGGAGCTGCAACCTATAGAGGATGACTATACCACAACAAGCATTCACCGAAGTGAAAAGAGTTTACGCTACCTTCCCTAAGGACCTTCACGTATGCTTGATGCTTGCGGTATTTGTCCGTAGACACCTCTATTTATAGCACTCAATAAGATAGGTTGCTTTGGAATAAAGCAATCAATTACTTGTCCCACAAGTTAGGGAAACCCTAAACTTGGCAACCAAGTAATAGAGATTAATCTCAATTGGAATTCTTTTTAGAGTTATCTGCCAAGTGTTTTGTTAGCTCAAAAACACTTCAAGATAGAAATCCAACAGACCAGAGATAATCTTATCTTATTGACTCATTGAGGATCGTTAGATGGAACACAAAAGATATTATGTATAACCAAGTCCATCTAAGAGATAAAGGAGTTTTGGAATTTGACTCAGAGTGAAATTCTAGGAGAATATTCACTAAATCCGACATCAGGCAGAATGACCGACATTCAGGTTCGCGTACTGGTTCGCGAAATGTTCAGCCATTCGAACTCAGAAGAATTCCGAGTTTCTGGTTTGCGAACCGGTTCGGGAACCGTCCACCTGTCCGATTTCGTCAAATCTGGATTCCGCTGGAAGTACTGGGCTGAGCCAGAACTTAGACGTGAGAACGTCCTCAGCTGTGATCCATGGACTCTTTGCTCAAGAGTACTCCTTTAGATTCATCCATATCCAACTAACAGTTTGCAAGCAAACCATTGTAATGGACACATGGCACCAAATTTGTCTCATACATTCTTGTACTCACAGTAATTTGTGGGATCAAATACTGGTCATGACACAAGGCCACGTTACACAAGAATACGATCTCAATCGCTATTATCACTACTAAAGTAGTCGACTATTTCGAAAGAATA
>JAJJMA010125932.1:0-10867 GCA_023529015.1 Papaver nudicaule | reverse complement strand
TCAAGGACAGTAATAACTAAGCCAATAATCAAAAGAAACAAAAAAAATAAATACCTAGCATCAATATCCAAGGGTTTCCATAGGTTTGCCTTCTCCTGTTTGTCTATATTGTCTCACTGATCCTACTTTGCCTCCCAACCCCTGTCAACACAATTGAAGCCAACCAAAAATTCACCAAATAAGTGATCACTTGTATAACTAATATTAGATTAAAAAAAAAATTAATCAGTTGGTCACACCCCAATGAAGAGGCTTCTTTTTTGTTATCCAGAGTATCAAATTCAGATTCATACTTTTTTCATAATGTGCCCATACTAAGCAGCGGCATGTATAATCAATTAACTGATCTAGCACTACTATATCCCAAGAAACCCAAAATATCAAAACTTGTTCAGAATACAAACGTTGTACAAAAATAGATACGAAATAAGATAATCATTTATAAGAAGCATTAGCCTTTCATACAATTCCTTTCCATACTACCAGTTTCACTAACTTTTGCGATTCTAATAAACCTCAATTCTAAACAGATATTTTTCATCCTAGTATGTACAAACAAATCACGACAACACCATAATATGTACAAACAACGTAACCAACGTCTTACCTCATACTGTTCCTGGAGCTCCAAAATCAATTCGCCTAAAGATAAATTCGTTATGGTATCCCCAGATTAGTATGTTTGTAAGATACAGACATAATATCAAGCATCGTTAATCACATTGTTCATCCTTAAAATTGCCCAATCAATACTATATATGTATGAAATCAATTCAAAATTCAATGAAAAAGAGGGAAAAAACTGAATGCATTAACTTGAACAACATAAGCTATAGATTTTTGTCTAACACAGCATGTCAGGAAAGCCTATCAGTGTTTCCAAAAACATAACACTTCTGGGTTTTGAGATTATGCAAAAATCATACTTTTCTTTGTACAATGTATTAAACATAACGCTTCAGTGTTTCCAAAAACATAACGCTTCTCCTTTTTTTCACAGTTAGGATATTTTAGATCCTAACATTTACTTGGAATGCATGTTCATTAGACATGAGAAAATGCCATTATCTTTCAAGCAGGGTTAAGGCTTCAGTTCAAACGAATAAGAATTAGTACTTGTTAGACGATTTTGCATTAAGTTGAATATTAGTAGAATTTGTGTAGTACAATTCAAAAGTCAGATTAAAAGCTAATAAACAAAATTGTATACAACACATGTGAAG
Source organism: Papaver nudicaule (assembly GCA_023529015.1). Lineage (NCBI taxonomy): Eukaryota > Viridiplantae > Streptophyta > Magnoliopsida > Ranunculales > Papaveraceae > Papaver > Papaver nudicaule. The sequence goes on along the minus strand of JAJJMA010125932.1, from coordinate 9,644 downwards.
TATAAAATCAGTGTTAGCCTCTTGGTTCTGCTTTTCAAATTTACCTTAATGCACAATAAAATCCTATTAGTTTAGCAGAAACCTCTTATATCATGAAGATGAGTAATGGTCGAGCTACTGTCTATATCCAAGGCATTAATATCGTCCAAAACTAAATAAATCAAACTTATAGTACGAAGTAGAAGAAGTTGATGTGTGCAACTGTTGTCGGGATGCTCGCAGCGCCTCCTCTCTACCAATGCGCGATTTTATTAAATTTTAAAATATTGGTTACTTCTGCGTATAATAAACACTAATAATTGGTACATCAAACGTATTCCTTTCCACCACTCGTCGTCTTTCTAACTTCTTTTTGACTTCACTTGAAGCTAGCTGCAACATATAATGCAATCTGGAAGAGTGGTATTAATTTTCCTAGCTTGAATTAGGTTAGCACTGATACATCTAACACGATATGATTTCCAATGCAGTGAACTTAGATGTACAAATGCTAACCAAGTTCAGCTAAAAGCCGCATTTTCTCCTTCCATAGCATGGAGAGTTGAGCACGAATGAATGCAAAATTTAATCTGGCACACTTCCTCAACTGCACATATGTCAAATATTCTTGAATAAATTAGGTACTTAAAGACAAAGGCATATGTCAACGGCAAATTACTCGCGCATTGTTCAACTTACCATCTTTCCCACCATAACGAAGTGGGAGAGGCATTACCTAAAACAAAGAGAGAGATGGCACATAACTTGCACATGGTAGTGGATTGAGTTGTTCAAATTTTCCGACTTGAATAGGTGCTGAACATGACCACAAACCCCTGTTTCTTCTATTTCTAAGACTTGACCTGAATCACCATGATTCCAACCACAAAAACAGTAAATTTATGAAAATGGAAAGAACAATTTAGCTAATAACAATTTAGACGATTCCCAAGGATTGCCCTGGCTCCTATTGCTATTAAGCTCTATGGCGCACAAATAAACAGTTCTGCAGATCGAATCCTAGAATTTAGCCTAAAACTCGCACAACATCAACCCACTACAGGAAGGCAGCTCCAAAAGCTAGTTCTCCCACTTTCATATATGGCATGGTTTGAAAGTTTTTTTTTTGCTAACCTCAGTTCTAGAAAAACAATTAAGAAAACAAAGGAGATCAGAATACGATAACAAACAGAAATACTAAGATAAGGTACCTTGCCAGGATTTCAGTCAGTAATCAATGGTCCATATGTTTGTATCTTCAAATTCTGAAGATATAAACCCCACGCAGAGAAGCTTTCTATATGATTTCTATATGAAATCAAGGAACTGATTGTCAATAAAATGCAGCAAAATTTGTTTTTTATATATAACACATGTGAATGCATTTTAGCCTTGAAAGGAATAGCTATAGACAGAGTTGCAATGAAGTCTATGAGAATCAATAGAAGGTGTATATACAGTGCCGCCTCAAAGAAAAATATAAGTAACAATGGCTAACCTTTGGTTCAAAAACACAACAGTATGAATGCTCTTCAGTATTGCCTGTTTATTCCCATCGCACGAACACAGACTCGTTAAGAGCACAGGTACATACTTAAAAGTACAGAACCTGCAAAACAGCATATAAATGAGTACTATCTCTCGACCACAAAGCATAACCAACGTAGACGTGAATCGTTTTAGGTGTTTGCTTACTCTTCTTGTTTATTCCCTTGTTAGGTGTCACGGGGATCACCATCGACCCATTGCTGGAAGTCAAGTCAAATTCTAAGCACATAAAAGACTATTGTTAGCCAACGAACAATTATAATAATTGCATATACAAAGTCGAGATGGGATCAAATCAAATCATAGCTGCAGCACAAAACAAAACAGATAAATCAAATCGTACCTTATAGTAGTTGAATCTACCACAACCATATCCCAAACTCCTCTTTCCAGTCTCTGCAGTAGAAGAATGAACCTTTTCAAATTTCACGACCAAATGAGATGCACGACCAACAAAACTCAGCATAAACAAAGGGAATGGATATTCGGTGCTGAATAGAAATAGTAAAGGTTGCAAAGGAAAACCTGAGTATGAATCTAATCCATGATTGCAGCAGATACAAAGTACAGACACAGGGCTACATAATCACCACCATTGTATACCATGGGATAATTGTTAAGCAAGAAAAAAAAAATTAGCAAAAGAAGCAAAAGAAGTCAACAAATCACCAGCATGCTAGGAAACCTAAATCTATATTTGACCTTCCTTTTTTTCTTCAATTCCTCAATTGTCTTCTTACGTTAAAACAACCCCAAACAGCACCGCTAAATGCTCCAACGCTACTTGCATTGTCCTGAAAAGCAAGTAATCAGACATCAAGATATTGTAAACCAAGTCAAGACCATTCATGAAGTTGTAATGTAATTAAATTGACATAGAGATCCATGGTTGTCTTTCTTTTCCCTCCTTGTACCCGTTTAGTATAAGGTATGACCTATTACCAATAACATCTATTGGAGACAAAAGTATTTTATTAGCATGAAATAAATCAACACTGCCTAGGAGTCAGACGCAAAGCTAAAATAAAACAGGGAGGATGCAATAGTATTTTCCTCCACAAATTACTGATCCTTGGTTCCTCTACCCACACATTAATTCTTGGTTTTGCCAAGTTCCCACAATCAGGAATTCATACTTTGGTGAAAATAAAATGAGCATAAAACACTTACCTCGCGATTATTATCCCTGTGGTGTGTCACTGTCCTACTATATTGGTTTTCTTCACTTATTCCTTAATCTTCTTCCTCCTTTTCTGGTCTATCACCCTTGCAAAACAAACACACCAAGCAACAATCAGTCAATTCTGCAAGATATTCTGGTTTCTGACCCTCGCAAAACAAACCTACCAAACAACAGTCTGTCAAACTTAGCAAAGCTGGATGTATTAAGTTGTCCTACAAATGTTTCAACTTCCTCATGAATGCATCCCTGAAAAACTATCTGAGATACTTTATACATGACTTCACGTTATATATTTGAATCATGAACTTACAATGATTACCGTGTCGCTCCTTTTTTGCACAGAACTGCAATTACCATGAGCCTGAAATCGTGATTGGTATCATTTGTAGATCAACAAATTCATGATCATCAACTTCACTAAGACTTATGATGGATTGAGCAGAAATGTATTACGATTAAACACAATGAAAATTAAGAAATTTAGGACTGAAGTACTGATTTAATAAAAAATCTATGCAATGAAAATGCATAATTTTTTATGGGTAATTAAATTCGTGGTTCTACATTAAGTATTGGCTCTGGATCCTCTATGTCTGCCATTCTGACTTCAGGTTCAGCTGTCAACACAACTATTAATGCAAGAATACTGCCGTTGGTTACGCATTTTGTCTCAACTAATCTACTGTAGATTAAATTGTATAGTCGGTGTAGAGTGGGCTGATAAGTGATTTACTAATAGCAGGTAATTGCAGATACTCAATAATGCAGAAGCGCAATCGATTACTAAAATCAACACATAGCTCATAAATCAGTTACCTCAAAATACTTGCACAACTGTTATGCATTGCACAACTGATATCCAAATAGAGTTTGTTAGGTGAGTTGCTTATTTCAAATTCACTTTGTTTGTTTCGATCTCTCACGTGAGTCATTGTTCTCAGCAAAATCATCTGCAGCAGAATCGGATTCTAATACTCATATCCACTCAGCCATATCATTCACATCAAATAAACCCAAATTCAAATTCCTTGAAACAGATTTTAATGCTTCAATATCTCGAACTTAAAAAATACTGGACATCTACTATAAAGCATCTACATATTACCTTTAGGCAGGGAAACTTACGAAAATCCTCTTCTGCTTCATTGTGTTGGTGAAAAACAACATAACAGAGCACAAATAAGGCACCTACGACTTATCAGTCAATAACCCAAATTCGGAATTTAAAAACCCTACAAAAAAAGATTTTGGAAACATACAGAATTAGAGAACCCGATCAAATTTTCTCACCTTCTCGCGCTACCAATTCAAATTCGAGAACCAATATAAATCCATTGAGGGTCGAGGAAACCAAGATCAGTAGTTTTTACTTCAATTGCTGCCACCAATCCAAGAAAAACACAACGACAATTATAAACTCGGATGAGTTTGCTGCCACCAATCCAATAAAAACACAACAACAATTATAAACTCAGTTGCTGGAAGAAAAAAAAATAGGGTCAAAAGAATGGAGAGAATAAAAAATATCAACAATGTATCCTAGTGTGTCTGTAAGGGAACAGCGAGAGGAAGATTAGGCCATCCATAATATTTTGCTCACACGGTTTCTGACTGCACCTTCTATACTGACATATCATACGTCTCTGCAATCAAGCATCAACAGACAATACTTCAGCTTTATCTGATTATGACTTAAATTTCTAACTGGGCATTTTCTTAGGTTCATTTCTTTCTTCGTATGGAATGAGGGCAGTGTCATATTGCAAATGGGTGCTGAATCGGGATACAAAACACACAGGTGAACAATGAGGGCTTTCAGGAAGGTCTCCACTCTCCACTATAACTTGCAATGGGGCAGGATACTCATATTCTCTGTTATACGTACTACCCGCTAGTTGCTTCTTTAATTGCCAAAGAGTACCGATAATCAAAATAAGATATATGCATGCCAGTAACCAAGAAAAACTGTAACTAACCTGAACATGCAATTTAGGAGTTTGCTAACACTATAAAAATCAAACCTAGCTCCAAAAAACACGTCGACAAATCCTAAATAACAGATTGCGATACCAATACTTAAGAGACCACAGATATTTTTCAAAATTGGAATAAGGTTAAACTTCAGTGGCCTTTGTGTAGGATAGCATGAAATTATGTATTAACTCCATCCATTAACTCCGCTTCAAAGAAACCCTGTGTATCATCAGAGAAATGCATTAGCTTACTGAATTCACTCCATCCTTCGACATAATTTTACTCAATATCAAATTAAAACATCACATAAATTAAGTTTCGAGCAGTTTCCGTCCCTTTCGGGGCAGTTAACCCAGAAAATCAAATTATGTCTGCAAAATACAGAACATCCGATAATTAGTAACAAATTATGTCTGGAGAAATACAGAACATCCGATAATTAGTAAGCCATAGAGAAGAAATACAATCATAAAAACCTTCACAGTAAACTCCAAATTTAGATATTTAGCACAATGCTTTTTTCTTTGTACACAGGTCTTGAGTGTCGTGATTTTCTTCTAAGTTTGCCACAACCTCATGTCAACTATTTTCCTTGCAATCATCCGGATGCAATTCTAGATTGACCAATACTTCTTCTCGTCTGAAGTTTCTCTTTGTATTTATGGGTTGAGCTTCCCGATTCTTTTGATCTATTTTTTCGGCAGAAATTAGGTTGGTACTCTTACCTTCATTTGCCTCTCCATTATCGATATCATTTGGTTTTGAATATCAACAGCACAGGGTTTCTATTGCTTACCATGTGAGTTTAAGATCCTCCCAGTTATGAATTCAGTATATTACGATTCCATTGTCAATGACGTGTCACTTCTAATTTAATTGAAGCTTTCAAACCACCACCGTTCTGCTCTCTAGCTAGCAGTGGAGCAGCAAAGATCGCTTAAATTCAACCCAAACTGTTGCTTCAAATTTTGTGATACTAAACTCCTGAATATAAACAAACAAACAAATCCAGATTAAACCATAAATCATAATCCAATCATCAAAAATCTGAAGCTACAAACTCAAAACCACAACAAATTCTACCTCGCCAGACATTGCAATCAATTTCTTCTCTATTGCCTGGCCTTTCTCGAAGTGTTGTCTATGTTCTTTCTTCATATTGAATTGCAGACCTGCACACCCAGACATGCAAAGTAAAAAAGCAAAGAATTTTAGGTTTGACTTTGGTGCTGTGATTGATCACTAATTGAAAGTGATAAAAAAAAAAAAAAAATCAATAACCATGTCGGGGAAAGAACAAAAACACAAAATTGAAGAACGCAATCAGTACAATTTCTGCTAGTTTTGAGTCTAATCAACAAAACAACACCAAGATCAAGAAACCCCCAAAATCGAAGAACCCTAAATTCAATTTCCACCCGATAAATCAAATTAACAGAATTCTTCATCTAAACGAAGATAAAAAGAACAATGGGTTTACCTTCTTAAAGTTTACCTTCTTCTTATTCATCTTCTCTTAACTACGATGTGTTATAATCGAACATCATACTCACATATTTGGTTTTTGCAATTGGATTTTGGTTGTTACGGCAAGAACAAAAACGTCGATACAGGAAGAACGCATCGATGGCTATTTTATTTTTAGGGTTTGAGGACTCCGGATTTGCAGAGCTCAAGAATAATCGAGGAGGATATCTCAGAATTGACTGCTCCTTGGCGTCCTTGTTCCTCTCGCCGTTGTTTTTCGTCACACCCCCTACTGACAGATACGGACCTTGCCTGCAGTATGATCAAGTCGTGAAGTTTATGAACATATTGCTTGCAATATTGTATTACTGATCAATTAATCTTAAGAAATATCTTATTTACATTCTAAGTTTGTGGTACGTAAACTGTTTTAGGTTGTTTACTTGGGCACCTCACATCGTGTTATAACTTTGACTAAGTCACTTTGTGCACTGCTAGGAGAGGCAAATACAGAACATAAATTTCTTGTTGGGGTCAGTCTAATTCTAATCATTTGAATAAACTCATGCCCAATAAAAGAACATTAACATTGTTCGCAATGACCAGTAAGATGGGTGAGGAATATAGACTGTTTCATCGTGGGACTGAAGTTGTGTTTCATTGTACTAATTAGTTCTCAAATACTACTGGATGGCACTAATTAGTCCTCCCATACCAACACTACTGAATTATTTCTCTAAGACTAACACTTTGCTTTATAAAAGAGAAGTTCCTAGTTTCTAATAACAGAATACAGACACTTTATGCATTTACATTGATGCAAGAGATAGTAACCTACTAACAACATTCATAATAAGCTGTTGTATACTTGTAATTCATGACATATCAGCAATCAGTTTATTGATTGGAAAGTAAACATCAAATTTTATGGCATAGAACAACACAGGTATTCCAATTCAAAGATCCAATAAATTAACCATCTCATGTTTCACCTGCCATATTCCATCCAAGTACATTCTAGAGAATATTCTTTCACCAATTTGACGGGCTAATTTCAGATATGCATATTTTTGTGTTGTTACGGGAAAGCACAAAAGAAAATTATTACTAACGGATTTCAAATATTGCTTGCACCTAAAATTAATATGAACAAATTTCAGTAAAAACATACGGCGTAGATTAGTTGTCCAGGTACATGCAAATAGTGGGATCCTCCCGCGCCTGCTATGGATCTAGCATGGAGTGCCTGCAATGGTGAACACATGAGTTCCGTGAAACAATTTTTTAAGTCAAATATTTACCGTAAAAACAAACGGAAACATACGTTCAAAGTTGGTTGCTGTAACAATAAACGAAACCAATCCAACATAATTAGTAATCCGTTGATCATAGAAGACAAACAAAATGATTTATTACTGGAAGTTCAAACACAAAATGATTATGGACATTACCCGAAGTTCGCCCTAGAAACTGGATCAATTTAAGTATTTGTTCCTGTCAAAATTCCAGCATAACCATATTGAGAGAGAGAGAGAGAGAGAGCATACTTACTCTCTGGATTGTGTTTGTTCGCAAAATATAATGCAACGTTGGAAGAACTGATGCAGGAGTAACATTGGTAGCTATCAGAAATTGGTTTAGCAAGCACTTCGTATGAGCACCCTGATTCACCCATAAATGTTAATGTCAGCAAACCCATCCCCAAGAAAAATATAATCACAAATATATGGATAAGCATGTCACTCAACATGAAAAGGATGTATTAGCCTAAAACTGAGGGGTCCTGTGCACTATACCGACGGATTAAGCTCCGCTGATGTGATCTTGAAGCGTCCTTTTTATTCAACTACTGTTCCATCCATTGTATCCTCACCTGCATATAATATGTAATGGGTACAATACTTCTTAGGACAAAAAAGGTATGTAGCATTAAATCAAAGAATTTAGGTGTGACATACCACCGCTATAGCTTCTTGATAATTTCTCTGACCTTTTCTTTTCTTTACTGCCAAACTCGATTCCAGATCAAGCCTTACTCGTCACCATTGATCACTGATTCTCAGTAGCAACAACCTGTCTTCTTCTCTGATTTGTCGACACAAAATAATCCCAACACACTATGAACTTGAGCCATTAGATTCCTTCTCCTACTGAACTAACTAACCGCTGCAATGGACCCTCAATCCATGGCTCAACCGATGGCAGAGACCTTTGTTAAACACAGCTGCAGCAACTTGGTTCATCGGTCAGGCTTAATAACAAACACCTGTTGTGCGTCAAATTGATGCTGGAGGAATGACATTGGACTTGATTTTTAATCTCTGAATCTTCTCCTTCCTTGCAATCTTCAATCATTTCACAACAACCCATATTTATAAATCAGTAGAACTTGCATACACTCATCAATTTCTTCCATGAAAGCTTCTTAACCTCATCCATTGAACAACATCAACATCTTCTTCATGTTCTCTCGGCCAAAATTCAACACCAAAGCAATACGATTTCACATACCAGCTCCATTTCCTTCTTCTCTTCGATATTATCTTCTAGCTCCCCTTCACGATACTCATAAATCAACAGCAGGAACGTTATTCTTATCACTGTTTGTCACCCGAGATTGCTGCCCAAACTTCCAGCCACATTCGAAACCCACACTCATGTGTTCTTTCTTGTCTACTAAACTCCGTTCCTGACCCTGGTTTACTCATTAGATTCAGACCCATAGCTAGCGGCAGTTAGTCGTTGGTGCAGTGAAGAAGCCTTGGAACAAACTGGTTGTGCGACTGAAATAAATCCCTACCTAGTTCTGTTTGTTCAGGTATACATGCCACCATATATTCTCACGTAAATAATTCTCACTCACTTTCTTTACTACAACTACTCTTCTAAGTGACAACATAAAAGATAAGAGGCTAATATAATCAATATAATTGGCACGAAGATATATATACCAAATACCACCCATGAGGAGTCATAACAACACCACTATCAATCATCAAATCCATAGCATAGGCACTAACTTGCTTTTTATCAGCTGTCCAAGATGCTAGTTGCTCTTTTTTCTCAGCACCCTCGGCCATTAAAACACACTCAACTGCTAACCTCACCTGCAATTTCAAAAGAAAATCAATCCTCAATATAAACAGCAAATCTCGACAATAGTACAATAACAATAAAGCACAAACCCATTCAAGCACATCAACTGCGCAAACAACTAATCAACCCCTAAACAGTATTCCTATAATTTCAGAATAATAAGCCTCTGATAACAGCAAACCGTGAGTAAAATCCAAAATCAAATAGAACAAAACCCAAACAAAACCCAAAAATCATTACCTAATCTCGATTACAACGCTGCCCTCTTTATGATTCCACTCTGCCGCGGTAAGAAACTGAAGAAATCAACAAACCACAATCAACATTCATGAAACTAAATTGGAGAAAAAAATTGAACCGAAAAAAGAACAACTAATCACGATTTTAATCAGAGAGA
>JAJJMA010125919.1:0-21308 GCA_023529015.1 Papaver nudicaule | reverse complement strand
CAATGATTATACAACACGTTTATTGGAACACGCTCGGTGGAACGCCTAATACGCGGCCACTCTAAGACAGGCGTTATACCCATGATTACACAACACATTATTGGAATACGCTCGGGGCGTTATACCAACTGATTAATCTACACCATTTATCATACTATCGGAACGTGCTCGGCGGGTCGCCTAACACGCGCCCTACCAGTAAAAGAAATTTAGCCCACGAGGCATATAAACAGAAACATGCTCGGAGGATCGCCTAACACGCGTCCTACCAGTAAAAGAGATTTAGCCCACGAGGCACATAAACAAGAACATGCTCGGAGGGTCGCCTAACACGCGCCCTACCAGCAAAACGAAATTTTAAATAGCCTCGAAGCAGCATATCAGGAAAGATTATGCAAAAATTATGCAACACATTATTGGAATACGCTCGGGGCGTTATGCCAATTGTTTAATCTACGCTACTTATCAAACTATCGGAACATGCTCGGAGAGTCGCCCAACACGCGCCCTACCAGTAAAAGAAATTTTTTATATACAAAAACGCCTTGACGCGTCTCATTTATACAAAAACAAAATCAATTTTATCATAGGCCTACGCGCCTTTTAACTAGCCTCGAAGCAGCATATCAGGAAACTTCTCCCATCCTTTGATATTATAGTCAATTGCTACATTTTAACCAAGAGTATCACTTTGGGCGCGCATACTCATTTTCTTACTGAACACTATACTTTTGCCGCCTGATACTCACATGAGTTCACTATTACACTATTAATCTGCGCCCTACCAATAAAAGATTTTTTGAAAAAATGTTTGAAAATGACCTCGGTTGAACTCAAAGGATTCTTACTCTACAATTAGTGCATCAGTGCCTGCCAAAAATACAGCCCGTCACACGGAAAATCTCGCCCAAACACATCGGGGGCTTTCCAAAGATCACTCGGAGAGATGTCCACCATGTTCCACCAAGGGCGCTCAAATACACAAACAGAATGGTAGCGTACCATACGTCGTTGCACTCGGGGACTGTACCATGAAAGAAAATATTCTCGCCACACATGGAAAACCGCCTATCAAAGAATCCACCTCATAAGCGGAACAGGAACTCGAACACACCATTTCAGATTGTCAAACGCGAGGTATTCATTTGTCACCCCTCTTTACTTTGTACAAAATACTTCTTCTGCCTTCTATTCATATTCGAACTCGGGATAAGTGCTCATACTCACACAACACCCTCCTGCCTCAAGTAGTTATCAACTAGTATGATTGTTGAAGAGACGGCGCCTCCTCAACAATCAGGGGACTAATGGGTTGATAACCTTAATACATCGCTGGTTTCCCTCAAAGTTCCAACTTATTTACACTTCAACCTCAGCAAAGTACTCCTAAACAACATAGATAATAAGTCGAACCCAAAACCGCTAGTTACTTCTTTAGCGCGTCTAAGCCATATAAAAAAAAATGGATACTTGGGGACTAATCCCCGTGCACAATAGCAGATTCCGCCAGTTGCCTCTTTAGCGCGCCTAAGCTATATAAACACAAAATGGATACTTGGGGACTAATCCCCGTTCACGATAACAGATTACCATAAAAACACAAATTTTCAATTGCGCGCCTCTCCAGCTAACGCAGGGCATAGTATCAAGCGGTCACATAAGGATACATCATAATTGATTAAAAAAATCAATCCTCGCATCAGACCATCTCGTAAAAACAAAATTGAATCAAGAGTCATCAATCACTACCCCTTGTCATATGCCGAGTTCTAGCAGAATGCTGAGCTCGCTCATTTGGTCGCAAAGGCCCCTAGCGCACCATTGAAACGCGGCGATAATTGCGCCTCGAAGGATAAACTCTATACGAGTTGAGCTCCAAACTGTCAACTACCTCACTAACGCGCCATAGTCATAAGCTTCTGAAGCCATGCACGCGCTATTTTCGCATCTGTTCATATTTTGAAAATAAAATAAATCATCAGTCGCCACAACTTATCATATTCCAAATTTGGACCAAAAAAACCGAGCTCGCTTATCTTCTCGCAAGAGCTTCGAGCGCACCATCCAAACGCGCCCACTACTATACATGCGTCTCTCTTCCAACTGTCTCAGCCAAACCTCCTCGTATATACCTACTACCGCCTGCACCAAAATCCACCGCCTATCCCTCTTCTTCGTATTATTCTTTCAAAATCAATGGTATTCTCTCCAGCCGTTATGAATCCAATACGCGCTTGAATGATTTTTACGTTTACTTGTCGAGCCATTACCCGCGCACACCTCTTCTCTCCTCAAACTGTTCCCTCTCGTCCATCTTCACATCGCGACGCCCTCGCTCCAATAATTTTATTCAATTTTAAATGACGAAAAACCGCACTTGCCGCGATAGAGTCAGCAGAGTAAGGAGAAACCATCAACGTGCACCAAAAGCATCCATGAGTGACTGCTGACCAGGCAAGAATGCCTGCCCAAGCAGTCAGGGGACTAATGTGGATGCCTAGAATTTGGCTAGGTCTTAAGAGCCCTACTAAGACTCCAAAGCCCATAAAAGAGCCCATGGAGAAGTCAAAATGAGTCAGTCAAGGCAGTGAGACTATAAGTCAAGATCAGCTTTAGGATAAAGGAATGGCATTTTTGTAATTAAGAGATTGTGGGACACATGTCAGGATAATAGGAGAGATAAATCTCTATAAATATCAAGAGAAAAGTGTTTGGAAGAGGATCTCATAATTTTTGGTCTCTCTCTCTCTTTCTTCTCTCTCTCTCTCTCTCTCTCTCTCATTTTCTCTCTCTTGGAGTGGGACTGCTGTGGTTAGGAGGAGTCCAAAGATTTTACTCTATTTACAACAGTCCCCTCCGCTTTTCCGTCCACGGTGACTATCTTGTAGTATCCATTCGCGGATGCCTTCGAGATAACATAGGGACCTTCCCAACTTGGAGCGAATTTTGGCGCTGTGGCGTCTCGTTGGATGTACTTTGCCGTCTTCAGAACCAAGTCTCCCACTTGAAAGGTTCTTGGTTTTACAGCTTTGTTGTATGCTCGAGAGAGTCTTATCCGATACATTTCTATGTGTCTTTCTGCTTTGGTCCGCCTTGAGTCTAGGGAGTCTAGCTCTGTTATCCTTGAATCGGCTACCTCAGCTTCATTCCAATGGATACCACTTGCTGCTGCGACACGGGCGGAAGGTATCTTAATCTCTGCTGGTAGTATGGCGTCGGCGCCATAGACTAGCGAGTAGGGCGACGTCCCGGTGGATCTTCGTGGAGAGATCTTGTAGGCCCATAACGCCATGGTCAACTGTTCGTGCCATGACCTCGGGTTGTCGTGTACAGTTCTGCTAATGATCCGAATCAACGTCTTGTTGGTACTCTCTGCATGTCCGTTCCCTTGGGGGTAGTAAGGTGTGGAGCAGATGTGTTGGATCTCGTACCTTCGGAGTAAGCTCGCCACATCCTTGTTAACAAATGGTGTCCCGTTGTCTGTTGTTAGGTGCTTAAAACACCTATTCAAGAGTACCTTAATCATACACTTATGTCTAGCTAATGCCTCATAAATTGGTTATTTAACGTTGTTTTCTATTTTTGCAGGTACAATATCTTTGTAGTCGTAAAACAAAACAAAAAGAATGAAATTAAACTCATGACAACAAACTGGAGTCAAGAGTTGCGTAATGGGTCATAAGCATGCTGGAAGTCATCTAATGGGCTTAGCATTTGTCCGATTTGCAAGAAGGAAGCCTGATTAGTTAGTAGATTCACACAAGGAAAGCACACGTGTGGTGCTAGTGGAGCTCTGTTACGGAGCACCAGATATAACTACTCAGGGCCACCACCCTTTCCTTTCAAATTCAAATCCAAGTTGTTGTTTCAGTTGTGGTTAGACAGTAGAGTCACTGCTCAGTCCCAGGCCATGGTTCGAGCACAAGGGTCAGTACCAGGGTTAGAAGGACTCGACAAGGCAAGAGAAGAATGGTGTAGCCAGGGTTCGAGTTGGCTGGGTTTTGGGTTGTGATTCTTGACGAGAACTGAAGACAGGGGATTTGACGTGAACTGAAGTTGGGACAGAAGACGATGCTGCCGAGTTTCTACAACAGCAAACCATGGTCTCGATGGTTGGTGAAGGCATGAAATCGAAGAGAGGACTGAACTGAAGATTGGGTACAGACCAGGTTGGAAGTTTGGTTCAGTTTAGAACAAGAACACAGTGAGAAGGTCTGACATTTGCTGCCATTGATTGAATGAAGAGAATTGACTAGAATCTGGACATCTGAATGAATTAGAAGCTTGTGTTGCTATGTGTGTGAATGAATTTACAGGGAAGGAGTTTTGGAGGGCTTAGAAGAACAAACAGAACCTATCTCTACGGCAACATCGTGATGCACACAGGGTGTTTGTTTAAATGTCTGAATGACCTATACTCACAGATGCAGGTTCAGTTGTAGTTCAATTACGAGTGGGTCTATGCCATGGGTTCTATACAGGGAACTGGTGGTCAATTGAGAAGAATGTGCGAAGGTTTTGAAGTTTAAAGCCAAACAGAGATTTGGGCAGTATTTGACGTGAAAATAACAGGAGAAAGAAGAGAGGCTACTGCCAAGTCTGTTGTCATGGCTCAGTCCAGTTGTGAACCATCTATGCCGCAGTTCTAGCAAGGATCTGGTGGGAGTTTGAGATGGACCAGGATATGGATTAAAAGGCTACAGGGTTATTGTACATTGGTTTTGGGCTGGACTTGGGGATCTGAGCGAGATTAGAGAAGAATTGCCAAGAGGTTAGGCAACAGCAAGAGAAATTAGTTGCAAGAAGGAACCACTGCCGTTGATGTGTGAATGGAGCAGATGGAAGACAGGATTAGGAAACTGAGTTCCGTCAGAGAGAAACCAGGGAGTACATGAGTTTAAGTTTGTTTAGGAAACTTGGGTTTTCTATGGGTTTAGGTCGGCAGAGAGAAGAGTCTATAAAAGGGGCCGCAGTTTACAGGAGATGGACATCTTTTTCTACACTTTTTAGGGCAGCAGTTGGAGAGGCGGAAAGGAGGGTCAGAGAACTTTCTAGGGCAGAGTTTTGGAGGACTTTTGACATCAGTTTGGAGGCGCACGAGAACCCCAAGAACTGAGTTTGCATATCTTTATTCTTCTTTGAGTTTTAACAACTTATTTTCTCTCAAAGATTATGTTTTCTTTTAAGAACATGAGTTGCTAGTTTTCTTTATTGATTGGGGAGGATTTCAAAACTCCCAAGACATGAGATTTTAATCAATTTATGCAAGTTAATCTTTCAATATTCTTGTTTTGTTGATTGTCTTTTACTATGATTATGACCATGAGATGTATGCTAGTTGTTCAAGTGGCCAATTGAATACCTTGTATGCAATTCTAATGCTAGTTTAGAGAGCTCTAATCCGTAATTGTTAGAGTAATCTTAACATAAGTAGTAAAACATTATTTGTTGCAATGGGATGTTGTGGACAATAGTGTGTAATAGACAACCCTAAGTTAACATGCCGAACTTGTGAGCATGTGGTTAGGATCAACCCGATTTATAGAGCATATCGGTTAATTACGTTACACTTTGAGAACTTATTCAAAGTGGCCTAATTGGCTAGAAACGAGTAGAGAACTTATTCTACGAAGTGACCTTGGAATCTTATAGACTAGTTGAACTTGTAACTTGTCTAGGGTTGTTAACAATCGAAATTATTGAAGATTATACTTGTATGGTTAATATTATTCATGCTTGGTTGTGGAGAATGAATCTTTGATCAATGCCTTAATCATAATTTGAATCACAAATTTACTATTTTCTGAATTTTTGTTTAAACAACAACAATCACAATCTTCGTAACAACTTGAACTCACACCTCCCTGTGGATTCGAACTCGACTTACCTCACTACTTCTTTATTGAAATTGTGTTATAGTTGAGAACATATTATTGATTGGTTTGACACACCATCATCTGTGAATGTGTTTAGGGATCCCGAACCTGCAGATGATGTGCTCCTTGATGAATGCCGCGATTGTGACACCGGTTGTGCTCTTCAAGGGTATTGCTTCTACCCATTTGTTGAAGTACTCTGTTGCGGTAATGATATACTCTTGGTTCTTCGAGGAAGGCGGGTTGATCTTCCCAATGAGGTCGAGTCCCCAGCTGTAAAACGGCCAGGGGCTGCTGATTGATCGCAGTGGCAGGCATGGGGTATGGATAAGGTTCCCGTGAGTTTGGCACTTGTGGCATTTCGGTACGAACGATGCCGCATCGTCTTCCATGGTTGGCCAGTAATACTTCTCATGGATTTGTAGGAACAACTTCCTCTTCCCTTGGTGTTCAGCTTCGTGCATCTCTCTCAGAACCGTGGGGATCTCCTCGTCTGACAAGCAGCGAAGTAAACCTCCCCCGTAGCTTTTACGATATAATATTCCTTCGTGGTAAAGGAACCTTCTGGATCTTTTAATCAAACGGCTAGCTAGGTGTTAATCTTCCGGTAAGACTTTCTCGTTGAGGTACTTGATGAAAGGTTCTCTCCAATCTTCAGAAGGCTGGCACACTAAGGCCTCGGGTTGATGAGGGGGAGCTTGGCAGTTGAAGCACGTCTCTTGTAGAGCCCGGGATTGTGCTTCCATCGTCGGCCAATAGTAGCCAAGTCTCTGAAGTCGTCGATATAGAGGTACGACAAGAGTTTGACCGCAGACCTCATCATGGACACGCTCGAGTTGTTGTTGTGCTTCAAGTCCTCCCAAACATCGTGACAGTGACCCATCTGGGTTTCTATGATACAACACCCCATGAAAAGAAAGAAGTGTTTTAACTCTTTTACCCCGAGTTTTCGTGTGGTAGTATAGTTACCTAGATCTTCGATAATGGGTGTTCGCCAGTCGTTGTCCGATATGAGCTCGCCTTCCGCCATCCAAGTTGAGGGGGCGGTCCGTCTCCGTACTATCACCATTTCCTCTACTCCTTTGAACTGGAGTTTAGATGCCAAGGTCGCTAAGCAATCAGCGTGTCTGTTGTTAGTACGTCCAGTATGCGTTATGATGGCGTCAGGGAAGTGGTTCAGCAACTTTTGTGCCTCTGCTCTGTGAGGAGCGAGGGTGATTTCCTTGAGAGAGTATACTCCGTTCATCTGGTTTACCAGCATCTTGGAGTCGCCTTTAATTTCGAGGGAGTAGCTCCTGCTTGTTTGGCTAATGATAGCCCAAGGAGGAAAGCTTCGTATTTGACCGAGTTGTTGGTGCATTTAAAATCCAATTTGAACGAGTGAGAGAATACTTCACCCGTTGGGGATACCAAGACGACGCCCGCTCCTCCAGTATTGTCGCTCGGGGTGGCGGATCCATCGAAGTATAACAGCCATGTGTCTGTTTTTACCAACGTTATCTCGGGGAACTCTCCTGGTACCTCTTCGTGCAGGGTCGTTGAGTCTCTCCCGGGAATGCTGCAAGAAGGTCGGCTACTGCTTGCCCTTTGATGGCCTTCGGAGACACACAAGCTAAGTCGAATTCGGACATCTGTAGTAGCCACCTTGATGGTCTCCCAATCAAGGCGGGTTTCGAGAGGAGATATTTGATAGGATCCGCCTTCGCCATCAGGACTACTTGGTTGGAAAGGAGATAATGTCGAAGTTTCTGTACTGCAAAAACCAGAGACATGCATGCTTTCTCAGCTTTGGGATATCGAAGCTCCGCATCCTTTAGGGTACGGCTGATGTAGTAGACCGGGCATTCCATCCCTCCTTCGTCCTCCTGTGCCAACAACGCTCCGATTGCGACGTCACTCGAGGCGGTGTAGAGAAGTAGTGGTCATCCTCGTGCGGGAGGCTTCATGACCGCCGATGATAGGAGCAATTGTTGTATCTTGTGGAACGCTTCTTGTTGAACAGATGTCCAGGAGAATGTAGCATCTTTCTTTAGTAAGGGGGTGAACGAAGCCACGAATTGGGCGAGTCCCGGGATGAAGCGTCGAATATAGGAGACATTCCCCATGAAACTTTTTAGTTCTCTCACCGTCTGAGGCGGTGGCATGGTAGTAATGGCATGGGTCTTGGACGGGTCGACCTCAATCCCTCTTTCTGTTACTTGGAACCCGAGGAACTTCCCTGAAGAAACTCCAAAAGCGCACTTCAAAGGGTTCATCTTTAGTTTGTACTCCCATCTCTCGAATAAGCGTCGTAAGATCTCAATGTGTGACGCCCTGGTCTTGGATTTCACGACTACATCGTCTACGTAGTCCTCGACCTCCTTGTGCATCATGTCGTGGAAAATGGATGTCATCGCTCGCTGATAGGTGGCTCCCGCATTCTTTAGACCGAAAGGCATGACCGTGCAGTAGAAATTCCCAAGGGGTGTCCGGAATGCCGTTCTCGGGGCGTCATGCTCGTACATCTTTATTTGATTATACCCGCTGTATCCGTCCATGAAAGAGAACATGGCGTGTCCACTGGTGGCATCTACAAGCATGTCGATATTAGGGAGCGGGAAGTCATCTTTTGGGCAGCACTTATTCAGGTCCCTGAAGTCGACGCAACAACGTATTTGGCCGTTCTTTTTCTTAACAGGTACCACGTTTGCTAGCCAAGTGGTGTGTTGGATTGGTTTGATGAACCCCGCTGTTAGCAGCTTCTGTATCTCGGCTTTTATCTGTTCTTCCACGTCGTGTCTGAAATTCCTTGGTTGTTGCTTGACTGGTCTAGAACCTGGAATTATGGACAAGTGGTGTGTTACCAGTTTTTCATCGAAACCCGGCATCTCCTCGTACGTCCAGGCGAACGTGTCCTGGTATTCCTTTAGTAAGCCTACGAACTTGGCGCACTCCTCAGGTGACAAGGCTGAGCTTATGAAGATGGGCCTGGGTGACTCGTCTGTTCCGATATTTATGGTTTCGAGTACGTCTGAGGTGGAGTCCGTCCCGTCCTGCAGTTGTGGGGGCGCTTCCTGGACTTCGTCCTCGACTTGTTGCTCGTTGTAGTTGCATTCTCCAGGGCGGGGAGAGCTATGCCTAGTCTCCCCTGCTAATTACTAGAATTGACGTCGGAGGTAGACCACTCTCCCTTTAGCGTCCTGGGTCGTCACGAAGCTTCCTGTCCTTTTGTGTGTTACTGCCTTACTCCCTCCTTCTCCTTGCTTCGAGTCCCCGCCCGACTGTTGTTGCGGGTCGCCTCTCTCCAGGGATGTCCAGTTCGGGAGTGGTATACTGTAGACTTTGTCTCGGTGTTGAGACGCTTCGCCTTTCGAATCTACAAACTCAGCGTCGTATATTGATGAGTAGGGGGATGGGGATGCAGTTACACGGACGATACCTTCGTTTAAGACTGCTTTCAAGCACTGATGGTAAGTAGAAGCAACGACTTTGTTCTCGTGTAGCCAGGGCCTTCCTAGTATCATGTGGTACTCTGGTTCTTTTTCGATTGCGTGGAACTTAGCCTTTGTGTGGATGGGCCCCACCTTCAACTCCAAGTTGATGTGTCCATACGTACTCGTTTTGTTCCTTTCGAAGTCCTTCATTACGATGGGATGGTAAACTATTTGTTGTTTAGGAATTCTTGCGATTCTCAGCGTTTTGAGGGAGATTACGTTGGCCGCTGCTCCGGTGTCGACTAGCGCTCTCTTGAACTCCGTACCTTTGACGTGAGCGGTCACATAGAGGGCACGGTGGTGTCCTTCTTCAGCCAGCATATCCTTGTCGGTGAAAGTGATGTCTTGCGTCTGTGCTTCAGCCATTATGAACATTTCAGAAATCATGGGTAAGGTTGGAGTGAGGTTGGCTTCGAAAGCAATGCGGTTGAGGGCCTCGAACGTGTCTATACGCTGTCCTTTCGAAAGTGAAGGGTTTCACATAGTTTTTCAATGAGAAGAGTAGCTTCCTCCTTTGCTGATTTGTCGTAGGCGGTGAAGCTCCCGATGTGGATTGTTGTATTGAAGTGAGATCCTTGCGCCGTCATCTCCCAGGGTAGACGCTTCCTCATAGATAACCTTCTGGGACCGAGAGAATGACCTCCCACTGTGGTCGCCAACTGTTTTTACCTGGAAAAACAATGCACAGTCTCTGGTACTTTCATAGTGTTCGAGATCAAAGTCGAACAAGACGAGCCTAAACCAAGTCAATGGTCGTTCATGTCTTACTTCGGTCACAGAGAGGACAGAGGTTGATCTAGGGATGGAAACATCGAAGAAACTTGAGATCAGGTTGAGGATGTGTTTTGGGTGTAAGAGTTCAAGATTTCCGTCGTGAAAGTGACTGGAAATCTCCAAGGATCGAAGTGTGTTGGTTGCTTAGACGTGTTTACTATGAGGCTCTGGTTCATTCAGGTGTTCTGAATGTCTGGTTGTTTCTGGATAATCTTCTCTTCTTGCCTTGGAAGATAGAGGAGGCCTCTATTAATAGTTTTGAACTCACCCTGATCAGTGGACAGAGAAGGTGTAAGTCGTGGAAGAGTGGAGGAGTGGAGGACATGGATTGGTTTCCGTAACTGCCTCAGTTGTGTAGAACATGTCCACTCGCGCCATCTTCTCGTAATTGTCCACTATCTCTATCAGTTTCTTTCAACTGCCGTAGACCGCCAGACCAATACCCCTAAAGTTATCCCCCCGTGTGATGTTTTGATGTCTCGAGTGATACGCAGATATTGCGTAGTTGAGTTGTGTTGAGTATGAGTAGGATCGTATGGCGTGGCGCCATGACCAACGTGAGCGTGGTGCCTCTAGGACACGAGTATAGGAGTGGCTTTGGCTATTTGGCCAAGGCCAGGAGTTCATAGCGCCATTGGCTTGTGGCGCCATATCCCAAGAGGCTACGGCCTTGGCCTTTGGCCAAGGCAATCTCCAAAGCGCTTTAGCGCTAACATGTTATCATGGCGCCACGGCCTTGGCCTTTGGCCAAGTCCAACTCGTTGTGGCGCCATGGTTCATGGCGCCACGGCCTTAGCCTTTGGCCAAGGCTATTTTGTAAAGCGCTTTAGCGCTAGCCCTGTTATTCATGGCGCCATGACTTATGGCGCCACGGCCTTGGCCTCTGGCCAAGGCCAACTCGTTGTGGCGCCATGGTTCATAGCGCCACGGCTTTGGCCTTTGGCCAAGGTTATACTTGTAAAGCGCTAGCCTCGTCATGGCTCATGGTTCGTGATGCCATGCTATGTGGCGTTATGACTTTAGCATCTGGCCAAGGTCAACTTTGTTGCAGCTGGTGCGTGCTAGCTATATCTTGGTTATGATGTGCGTGTCTACGCTACAACATACTTGAAGTCATGGCGTGTTTATCCATGGTGTGTTAGACCATCCTGAGTTTAGGATGAGGTCTGTTTAAGCCTGTTTAGGCTGTTGTACGCTTCTCAGGGAGTTCTGGACAGGCCTAGAACTTCGATAAAAAATTCCTGAGGTTTTCATTAAGACTCGAATGTTAAGTCGTATAAAGAGGAAATCCATGAGGATGTATCTCTGTTAACTCTTCACCATGTACCATATAGTGATCTGGTTCTGATGCCGAGGAATTCGAGGCGATGTCGACATGAAGCAGATTAATGGGTTTACTGTGTTGGTGAGATTTATCAATAATACTGCACTATAATATCATCCTCTCCACCGGGGGCTATAAGAGAGAACTCATAGAGAGTTTATTCGGCTCGTAGAACGGGTTGCATTCTGAGCTATGGAGATGTGCCTGAATAGGCAATTGCCTCTAGGTTAGGCCTATTTAGAGAGTGTTTTTACAATCTTGTCCCTCTCTCATTTTTCACCATCTACAGTCTGCTGACTATGTATCAAGTTATCATATATGACGCACGCATACATGTTTTTTGTTTTAATAGAATTTGTTAACACTAGCTATTACACAGACCATTTACATATACAGTAGAGTGTTATTGGCCTACAATACACAAAGAGAAAAATCAGCGTATTTATATTACAATACCTCCACAATTTTCAGCTCATACTGATAAAAACAGAACAGCTTAAGTATTACATTGCCTCCACAATTATCAGCTCATACCGATAAAAACAGAACAACTTAAGTAATATATCATACACAAACAATTAGAATAACAATTTAAGTATGCAGTTATTAACTGTATAAAATAGAAACCAGCTAAAACTTGCACGGAAAAGAAAAGAAATCCACGGAAAACTACCTGCGGAAGTGAATTTTCACCACTGACAAAACCATGAAGACGAACTTTTCGAGCTGACAGAGCCAACCCCTGTAGCGCCAAACCTCCATTATCACCACAGTTCATAGAAACTTCAACTAATTTCTCCTCTGAAGAACCACCAGGATCCTTAGCAATATCCATTGCCCAATTCAACATCTTTAATAAACTCTCTTCTGAGAAAATACTCTAACCTCATGTTTGAACAATAAAGGGACCAACATAGATCAGATCTGAGAAAATGGACCAACCAACATGTGTAAACTAGTATCATAATTCCCTAAAGCATGTCATATTTTAGCCAAAAATTAGAAAAATGAAGCAAAATTATACAAAAACAAACAGACACTTAAATTAAAGAAAAAAATAAGGTTAGCAGAAGTCACCTTAAAGTTCAAAAATGCTAGATCTAAGGTTTGCTTTGTCATTTCCAGCAGCAGCAACAACAACCCCTATGAAGTAAAACCAAAATAAAAGATGGTCAGATCTGAAATCAGTTGGGAGAATAAAAAGAATGAAGAAATCAAAAGGATAGTAGTCACCTCAAAATCCAACCAAGTTAGAGCTAGGGTTTGCAGCATCAACTCTTTCTCTCCTGAAAAAGAAACCAAGAGAAGAATCAGTGGTAGGTAGAGATTGACGAATAAAACAAATTGAACCTTAACATCAAACAAAATTAACAAATAAACAGGAATCGAAATTCGACTAAACTTATTTCAGATCACCTGATAAAGATTGACGACGAGAATCCTTGGAAAAAATTAAGAAAACAAAAAAAATCTGATTATAGGATTTCCTAAAATCTGATTCTAGGGTTTCCTAATTCCAGGTATTGATGATAACGACGATGGTGGTGGTGGTAGTAGTCGAAAGGTTGGTATTGATGTTGATGATAACGATTATGGTAGTGGTGGTAGATCGATGAAACTCTCTCTGTAGCTTCTTCCTTTTCTTCTCTGCATAAAGAAAACCTAAAATGGTTAGAGGCTAGATCGATGGATGGAGGGTTAAGCCTTGTAAATGGCAAGTCACACGTCCATCTCACACACTTCGTATCTATGGGTGGAATAAGACTGGAGGCTTACATAATAGGGTAGAAAAATAATAGAAAGTGTTGGGAGGTGTTGATGGCCGCACGCGTACACGGCACGCGCTAAAAATAAACTGTTGCAATTCGCAACAGAAACTCAGCCGTTTCGGATTTCTGCAACGGCGAAAAAATTTAGCAACAGCCCATTCACGTTGCTATATAGCAACGACAGTATTACCGTTGCTAAAATGTGTGGCAATCCGCCAAATTTGGTGTAGTGCCAGTTATGAGCACCACACTTTATTAAGCCGGTACAAACACTAGCCTCGAACTGGGATGTAGTTGAGACCGAACCTGCGCTGCAAGCAATTCAGCTGCAGGCGCGCTCCTTTACATTTCGTGTACCTCGCAAGATTCTACGCACTTGATTCCTGTAGTGATTGCCAAAAACTCCACAACCACCAGAAGTTGCTTTAGCCGCGCGCTATAAATACTTAAAAACCAAAACCATTCTCCAACGATAATGGCGAACTAAGATTCCTCTTTTGGATAATAATTTTGGTGAACGGAATCTTCTAGAGTTCAGAGGTGAAACCCTAGATCAATAGTTTGGATTAAGAGAACTTATTCCAAAACTATTACCAACAAGGTCAATCGAGAAAACCCGAGTGATTCCCTTGCAAGATTTCCTTAGGACTTACAAGCACACAACGCCTAAGCGAAATCTCCTATCCTGATAGGTTCTCTTTACGGCTCGCAACTTTCGTTGTATAAGACGACCAATCAACAAATCAAAAGCTATCAACTAAGATAGGTTAAGAACTTGTGCTTCTCGGATTCTCAAAGAAAAGACTTTTTAGTCGAAACCGATAAAACGGTTTGGAGGCAACAATGCAACTTAATGCTCACGTAAGTGTAAGGGATGCGATTGTAGCATTGCATTTCCTCTCTATTTATAGTGGAGGATGATACATAGTTGCTTAGAATAAATCTAACTTGAGATTCAAGTATTCTCATTAGTAAGGAAGGAACTCTCTAAGTATGGCAAGAATAAACTTGTTTCCTCAGATAAGTCTTTCCTAAAGATAAGCTATTTCCAATTAATTCAAGGCATTACTAATAATAGCGTGCAAGTAATTACCAAAGATAATTTACTTACAATAATACCGTAGAATTAACCAAACATAGGTGACTTACCACAATTAATGAAATTACTCTTCTTAAGGGATTTCCTTAATAAAGTATAACGGTAAATGTAGTAGTTTCCTAGTTCAAGATGACAACTTAATAAAATTAAGTTTGATCATTAAAGGAAAGAAAACCTTGATCTCATTCACCCAAAAATAGTGTCACAAGTGCCACTAATATGTGTAAAAAGATTGCCTCAAAATCAAAGTAGAATTGTTAGGTTGGCGAACCTAAATTCAAAGGTTGGCCAACTTAGTTGCCTAGAAGACCAAATCATGCCTAGTAGCCCAGAAAGTGACTTTTCAAGATTTTACTCTATGTAGGTTGGCGAACCTAAATTGAAATGTTGGCCAACTTACACTCTAAAGGTTGGCGAACCTAGTTGCAAAGGTTGGCGAACCCAAAGCCTAAAAAGCTTGTTAGGTTGGCGAAGTCAAATGCAAAGGTTGGAGAACCTTTAGTAATTGCCCACATCGGTTGGCAAACCTAAAAAAGAAAGGTTGGTGAATCTAATACTCATGAGTCTAAAAGAGTTAGCTTCAATTTCCAAACTAAGTAAACTTAGATTGTACTAACTTAATGATGCAATTCTAATCTGAATATCCTAAAATTAATCAAGTAGAACTTGATCACCACTCTCAAGATCATCATCGAGATGAATCAAATCTTGGAAAGAATTTTCTTCTTAAATTTTCCACTATAGTCATACTAAAATCTCGACTAAATTTTGGAGGATAGAAAAGGTAATAGACGTTCATCGAATCAAAGTTGTACTAACCTTTAGAGAAGTCCTCTTAGATTCTACGCTTCCGCTCCATCTTCAATCTTCAGGTTGCTTCTATCCGTGTCTCAACTTCCTAATCTAACCCTAGTCAGAAATTGACTTGAGTAGACTTAAATCAAGTATTGAGTTTTAGTCAACTAACTTTGACAACCAACTTGACATACCAACATCAGTGGGTTCAACCGGACATAGTGCCCTAACAATCTCCCCCTTTGTCAAATTTAGTGACAAAACCAATATTACACATCAAAAATTAAATTGACTCCAATCAATATGCACTTGATTTCTTGAATCTTCGACGCCTTTGAATTTGTGTGTCTAAAAAGTATTCTTCTCTTGGTTCAGCATGTATTCTTTCAGCTCAATTGTTGAAGATTCGTAGCGGTAACAACTTTACATTTAAACTCCCCCTTAGAGTTTCCATGGCCGAATAGGAATTCCTCACCAAGTTGTTAACCAAGAAGTAATATTTTATAATACTGTCTACACGTTTAGTTCATTGTACAGAAACTAAAGTGATACTATTGTATTCGATGTGTTATCCCCCTTAGTCTTAACTTATCTCTCTTTGTGTAAAAATACTTAAATTGACTAACTCTCCTTTAAGCACAGCTTCGAAAAGACTATGCTAAATAATAGGTCACTTAGATCCGTACTAAATCTTTTCCCCCAGTCTTTCACAAAATATGACAAATCAAGAAAGGACCAAGGGTTCATCGTGAATTTCCAAGAGATTTATCAAGACCTCGACAAACACAACCGAAAAGATGATTTCATTAAGATAAACTTTGTCGTATCACCTAGGAGAGATAACAGGTACAATACTCTCCTTAATTTCCACGACCGCGCTCCCCACAAAGATATTACCATTAAGCGCAAGTTTAATAAAGAACTCTCCCCCATGTATGTGTCATTCCCGAAGAAAAAACACACGTCGACGTTTTTCAACGATTTTTCCAATTTTAGCAAACTCCAAAAGAAATTTTGTGACTAAAAATCAGCGATCTATTAACAAAAATACAGAAGGTAAGTTCAAGTTAATTATCGAATTTTTGGTGAATTATACAAGAAAAGTCGACCCAAAAACATAACAAGAATTCCAGCGAAACGAAGTCTCAAGCATTGATTCTTATAATCTTAGCCAATCTCACGAAGAGTTGATATAATCCCACGAAGGAATCATCAAGCTAAGAATCATCAAAAGTTTACTCCTTTAAAGCTTCAAAAAGAAACGATGAGTTAAAAGCATCACCTGATCATCAAGCTTCTTCCTTCTTGTTCAGATCATCTGTTTGGGCATTGAATTCCTCTTTGTCCCTCTTCACCTAACCATATTGTTCCCTAGCCCGAAACTTTTAGAAGTATTTTAGGTTTTGTAGTTTCTTAGCCAATATGTAGCTAGGAGTGCCACTATAAACCATTGCCACACCTCCAAGTTGGTCAAAAAGGTGATATTGGAGAGCCAAAAAATCTCCACTCTAAAGGGAAATTTCACAATACTTACATTGCTGGTTGTAAGAAAAATGGGAAAGTGATCTGAAGTGTTTCTTGAGAGTTGAATTTGTGCAGTTTGAGGGTATTGAGCTTCAAATGCTGGAGATATGAGGTATTTGTCCAATCTGCACAAGATGGGGTCTTTTTGCATATTGGACCAAGTGAACAAGCCTCCACTAATTGGCAGATCAATGACTTCTTGTTGAGCAACACATTCATTGAACAATTTCTTGCCTAATTTTGACCCTCGTGGCTTATTTCTTTCTCATTTTCTTTTGACTGCATTAAAGTTGAAAAATCAGGGGTACCGAAATACTACAAAATTTTCGTGGTTCGTGAGTTTATGGTAAGATATGAACAATCTCAAAAATCAATATACAAATCTATGCAACCTGAGTTGGATCGTAAACAATCGATTCCGACGCAAGACAAGTCTTGGTGAATCCCTCGAAAGTATAGGGAATTAATTGCAGGTTGATAACGTACAACTTGTGTTGCTTTAATTATATAATCAAAAATATAATGTGGAAAGATAAAGCATACAAGACACCAAAAGTTTTGTTAACGAGGAAACTACGATCTAGCAGAAAAAACCCGGGACCTAGTGCATATTGAACACCGCACAGTATTAAGGTGTCTACAAACACTAGCCTAGTATAAGACTTCGGCCTGAGATGTAGAAGAGAACGATTTTATCCCTCCAAGCAAATTAGCTAGTGTCGCACTTCTTACGTCTCTTGGATCTCTCACGACCCTACACACTTGATTCCCCTAGCTGACATCCTTTACATGCCTAGGAGTTGCTTTAACCGTTGTTAAAGGCTTTAGGTAACTTCAGCTTTGCAACCTAGATTACCTTGTGTATTTCGAGCCGTCCTCCAAGATTTTAAGACACGAAGGTGACTTCCTTTAGATATGATCAAGGTTATAGGGAAATCCACTTACAAGTTAGTGTTGGCACAATCACAAACTTACACAATCAGAGCTAACTAGGTCTTACAACACCGTGTGCAGTCGTACGCTTCTTCTCTCAAGCTTGTTGTCGCTGAACTGTTCTTGAATGACCTTATTGCTAAAGAGAAGGATCGAATAATAGACAAGAACCAGCTGAAGCTACCAAGGTTACATGTTACTCTGATAATTATCACAAAGGTATGTTATCGCCTACCTGTACTTCCTAACTCTCAAGTGAAGTTGTTATAGTTGTTAGGTAAATCCCTCGGAGGAATTGCTACCTAATATAGGGTGACTTCCCCAACAAGCCTACACCAAAATGTAAAGAGTTTACGTAGAAATTCGACAGATAAATTTTACGTTTTCTTGATGCTTGTGGTTTTCGTTCTGGAGTCCTCTATTTATAGTATTTAATAAGATAGGTTGCTTAGGAAACGCAAAAGACTCCTTGTGCTACAAGTTAGCTAGTGACCGGGTAGACGACGTTACTTTACTTGCACATAAAGTGTCACAGTTTAATCCCACATGGAAACCTTTTTGAGTTTATCACCAAGCAGTTTGTTAGCTCTTAAATTACTTCATGATAAGGTTCCAAGAGAATTGAACAATTGAAATCATATTGAACGATTAATTAAGATTCGATAGATAGACTACAAAGGATATTTTGCTATTAAGATCAAGTCTATCTGAGCGATACAGGAGTTATCTGTTAAACCCGGGTAAATATCTCAAAGATATTCACCAAACGGTTCGAGAACCGTTTGGACTTGAGATCTAGGATAAATAGACGGATGTCTTGTTCACGTATATGTATGTGTTCAAAACATGACTTTAGGAACTCATGAGGAAAATCCGGAGCACTTGTTCACAAAACGTTTCGTGAACTGCCTATTCCCAAATTAGGGTTTTAACTAGATCCGCTCGAAGTACTTCGGCTGGGCTAATTTCCGTACTTAGACGTGGACACGTCCTGAGCTATAAATCCATCGTACTTGCTCCTGAGTATTACTCCTTAGATTCACCATTCTCCTACATTGATGCACAAGAAAATTATTGTAATGGAAAGCTTATTGAATCTATCTCATATGTATCTTCTAAACTTAGTTTGGAAAGCATAACATCATAACTCATGGTTAAGTAGACAATAATACATACATCTCAATATGCTATAGTATCTACTAAAGTAGCCGACTATTTCGAAAGATAGAATAAGTAGAATATAAGAAATTCAATATCAAGTCACAACTCCTACTACCCAGGGTATATCCCAATTCCAAAATCTAATCTTTAGTAGACTAAATCAAGAATTGTGTTTTGACATCTAAAACTGACAACTAGCTTGACATACCAACACTAGTAAGTTTGACTGAGCACTGCTCTAACAAAATTCACTTGTAATGCACCAAACTGAAGAGATCCACCCCATTATAGTGTGGAATTCCTCCTAAAATTCTTCTATTTCATCAGGATGACAAGGTGAGTAAACATTTGTTAGTGTCCATTCAAACTTGTCTTTCCTGTTTAGAAACTTGTGATTTAGAGTGTTGGCTGAGTATTGTTCATAAATGCACTCTAATTGTCATCATTCCATATAGTCAGCATGCCTCTCCTTATACCCTGAGAAGGAATGTAACTCCACTTGTTTCTATCAATGCCCCAAAGATTATTTACTAACCAACTTGTAATTTTCATCATTTTGGTTTCTTGTATAACCACTGCATCTGGCTTATAATTTTGAATCATTTCTCTTAGATTGTCCATCTTGTCAACATCATTAATCCCCCTTGCATTCCATGATAAGATTTTGGGAACATTGATACATTCTTCACCCCTTGTTGTTGTTGTGTCATTACCATTTCTAAATGGAGATGTATGAGTCTTGCTTTTATTGTTTATGCTTGACACATGTCTCTCAATTATTCTTGCAAACATAGTTGAGCTTGTTGCTCTTTTCCTGCATGTTTTTCTCCTAAGTTGGTGGTTTCTTCCATAAGGAGTTCCACTGTGTTGGATATTGACTGAAGATGCAATAGCTCTTCATTCAGATTTGGAGCTGCAACTATTGTAACAATTACCTCTATATTCTTATATGACATACCATTCTTGTCTGACATATTGCCATCATACACTACCATGGTGAGAGGTATTGTTTCTAGAATTTGTGAGGAATAAGCAGGATTGTGTCAATCTATAAGAAGACTTAACATTTGGTGAAGTTGTAATAATCTCCAGAGATTTTTGTTTCTTATGATGGTGTCATTGAAGAAATAGGATTTTGATACGGCTTTGGGATTTGAAAGAGTAATTTCGGGCTGATTCCATTTTGTTTTGCTAATTTCACCCCACTGCTTGTGTCACCCCTAGGAAAGTCAGAAGTCCTTTCAGCATTTGACTCATTTGTCTGATTACTGTTACTATTTGAATTTGAATTTTGCATTTTCTGAACTTTTGATGTTGGGGTGGGACCTAGCCTGTGCAGAATCTCTGAGTATTCCTTACCGGGCAGAGATTTTTTCTGCTCGAAAAAAGCATCCCATTATAATACCAGAATTAGATATTTTCCATCAATTTCGATTTCAATAGCTAAAGGAAGGTTTTTGGCTGCAGATTTGACTGTCATCCTACAAATTTCTGGGTTTTTTAAAGATGTTTTTGTTTATCTATTTTACCCGAACCTCCCAACCAATTTCTGATTTCTGTGAGATTTTTCTCTCCCAATGATTGATTGGTAAACCTTTGATCTTTAACCATGATCTTACCTCTTTGAGTACTGATGCTGGAATACATTCATCAAGGTTGTTCCATCTGTCAACTTCAATTGCAGAATCTTTTACTTTCATATTTAATTTTGGCCAGGTTTTAGCCCATTCTTCATCATTTTCTGGTTGAAAGGTATATGAAAACTTATTGATGATGGTGAGCTTTATATATCTTTCGAGCTTTAATTTCAGGACCACTTCCTTAGCTACAACCCCCCCAAGAGACAGAACTAGTCTTGTTGATAATAATGGTCTTTGAGATCCTATTGAGAGTACCATTGTTGATTCGTTTTTGCACAGGGAAATCAATAACTTTGGGAATTTGTTGAGGTGACACAAGAGAGGGTAGGAAAGAATTAAAGCAGTCTCTTAAAGCCTTCCACCCTATAAAATCTTCACCTTTTGGAAGACAGATGATTGAATTCCTGTTTTTGTTGGCATCATGACAAGAAATTTTGATGATTTCCCTCTTATGTTTTCTTTGAGTTTTATTAAGAAGGAAAAGGACCTAGTTTCCTATTCCAACTATTTTCCTTGTCTACCATTTTTCTTGTCACTATCTTGTGAAGGATTTCCTTTATCCAAATGGCTATATCTCTAAACACCCAAAAATCGGTACCCAAATTCCCTTTTTCTTCCAGTTTTAATCTATCTAATTTACCAAGCTTGATTGATGATAAATCAAATGTCTTCCATTCGGTTTAGAAAGTTTTCTGATGATCCTTTCCATGATTCATAACAAACCTGTTTGATTCAGTTAGAACCGATTTGCATACACTTTCTTTCTTCAAGCAACTTGTATATGATCTTTTGTTGTTCAATTTTCCAAAGAGATGATACGTCCCTGTTTATGGGTATTGTATGGTCATATTAGTTGGTGTGGGTTATCTTTGTTTAGCAGTTAAGTGGGTTAGGGATAGGCTTCTACGGTTATGGTGATGGATA
Source organism: Papaver nudicaule (assembly GCA_023529015.1). NCBI lineage: Eukaryota > Viridiplantae > Streptophyta > Magnoliopsida > Ranunculales > Papaveraceae > Papaver > Papaver nudicaule. Next base: position 16 of record JAJJMA010125919.1, on the reverse strand, counting down.
TCTTTTATATATATAT
>JAJJMA010125914.1:0-10862 GCA_023529015.1 Papaver nudicaule | reverse complement strand
AGGTAGCCGATCTGCACGGTTCAGCACAAGGTGATTCATATCATCTTACTCTCCCTTGGCCAGGAGAGGAGAGATGATTGTCACTCCATTTCTGCAGAGATGCCCGCTGGGGGGCCTGGAAGTGGCGCTGATTTGGGAGTTTTTGGCCTGGCGAAGCATGCCACGGCCTGGATTCCCGGTCCGTCACAGTTAAGTGTAGCACCCCGTGCTAAAACTGTAATGCCCGGCCATTTAAGTCTAAATGCTCGGTCATTGTCGCGGAAATGCGCCATTTTACTCTAATGCGCGTATGCTGGCACGCCAGCAAAGTAGCCTACGGGCTAAGCCATGAAGCTTCCTTTGAAGCTTTGGCAAGAGTTTGGCTTGGGAGATGACCACGGCATCTACCCAATGGCCCTTGAGAATTGGCATAGCCATGCCAATGAAGCTTGGTAAGCTTGAGGCATGCAAGCTCCATGAATGGTAAAGCTTGTGTGAAGCATATGGCCTAGCCATGGCCTATGCAAAGAGCGGAGATTGACTAAGCCAATTAGCCTAAGCTTTTAGGCCAAATTGTGCATTGTGGGTTGATGGCCTGGCCAAGGTGCTGGCTAAGGCCAAAGATGCATTCATATGCATCTAAAGGTGGGAAGATGCATCTTAGATGCATGCTTGAAGGCAAAACTAGAATCTGGGTGTCCATGAATGTACTTTTGGTTAACTATTCTTATTTCCAAAAGTGCTGGTTTTTCTTATATGTAGGGAAGGTGTTGAGTGAAAGACTAAAGCTTCATTCCTTGGCCATGCCATGGTAATGCAAGCAATGGCCCGTGTTGGCCTAGTGAGATGCAACTTTGACCCTTGTTGCCTATGCAATGGCCTATGGCCTATGCATGAGCTTGTGCACTAGCTTGCACATTTGTGGGATGGGCTTTGGCCTATGTGAGAATGACTTAGCTTATGGATTTGACCTAAGCTTACGAGTTGGAATCCTTGGCCATGCTAGCAGCCTATGCTTAGCATTTGCACTGGCAACCGAGACGGCTACCTATTCATCTGAACTACGATGTGCTTGATCCCTAAACTGGCATAGGGTACGTAGGCAGCCGATCTGCACGGTTCAGCACAAGGTGATTCATATCATCTTACTCTCCCTTGGCCAGGAGAGGAGAGATGATTGTCACTCCATTTCTGCAGAGATGCCCGCTGGGGGGCCTGGAAGTGGCGCTGATTTGGGAGTTTTTGGCCTGGCGAAGCATGCCACGGCCTGGATTCCCGGTCCGTCACACTTTCACTCTTTAATTTTAGAAAGCGAGATTCGCGGTTATATGGGAAGTACGCCAAGGCCGACAACCATACGCTTTCAAGAAGTGTTATAACGTGTTGAAGAGACGTGCTCCGAGATTCATTGATGAAGTATTAATGGATGACAGGCTAGTTTGGACCTACTAGATTATGTAATTTTAAAATTTCCTAAACTATGTATTCAATTTCCTAAATCAATGAATGAAGCTTCAGTCCTTAAATTTCTGTCAGTTTTTATTGGATTTAATCGGTTTATCTATCTATATATAGAACGATTATTTGACAACTGTGCAGAATCGGTTTACAATATTGTATATATCGAACGATTTGCTGGCGAAAGTCAATAATCGTTCTCTAAATTTGGTTTTAACTACCGATAGAAAAAATTGATTTTTAAACCGTTAGATGTTTGTTCTGAGATAAACCGATTAGTGGTTGATCAAGTATATGGTTTTCCCTGTCTATTTGTACCATAATCGTCCTTTATATCCATTAATATAAGACGATTTTGGTTATTATATTCGGTGTAATAGATGGTATAAATGAACCGATTAATTTATTTGAATTTCTGGGTAGATTAACAACAATCGGCGGATGATGGTAACACTATATACCGATTGTTCGAGAAGCCAAGCATAATCGGTTTATGTTTCTATATATATAGACCGATTATGTGTTGTTCAGATTCAAGATATTGGTTAAAAAAAGCTTGGGTGATTCTCATGTTTGATCATGTTTTATCATTTTTAATCTTGTTTTAATGTGAGAATTAAGACTAATTAATCTTGTTTAAGACTTTAATCACTTAATTAGCAACTAATTGAGAAAGGGTAAAACAATCTTGTTTTATAAGGGGTTTTCCGATTTTACTATACAACATCCGCCGGAAATACTCAATGAAAGAGTAACTCTTTCACAATGAAAGAGTGTGAGAAAATGGGCAAATTTGCTTCCACTATGGGTGGAAAATGGACCACTTTCATCTACTTTTCCCTCAAAATCTATCAGCCACTCTTTCATACGAAAGAGTAGGTGAAAGTCTTCTCTAAGCGTCAAAAGTTCAGCCGCTTCTACAGAAACGTCAAATGATTAGCCGCTTGTAATGAAAAATGCATAAAACGTCAAATGTTCAGCCGCTTGTGATGGAAATGAAGTGAAGCGTCAAATGATTAGCCGCTTTTGGTCTTTTTTTTTCCGCAAGCGCCAAATGATTAGCCGCTTTTGGGTTTTTTTTTTCTCAAGCGTCAAATGATTAGCCGCTTTTGGTTTTTTTTTCCCTCAAGCGTCAAATGGTTAGCCGCTTTTGTTTTTTTTTTCCTCAAGCGTCAAATGATTAGTCGCTTATGTTTTTTTTTCCTCAAGCGTCAAATGATTAGCCGTTTTTGGTATTTTTTTTACTCAAGCGTCAAATGATTAGCCGCTTAGACCCTCTTTTTTTTGCTCCCATGGTCAGTTTTACACACTTTCGGTTAGTCTCTTTTTAAAAATGAAAGTGATAGAATGCAAAAGCACTCTATCCATAGCCCATGCTCTAAGAAGAGATAGTGAAAGTAACAATAAGTGTTGCCTGCCAGAGGGAACAAAACAAAAAACTTGAAGCCCGACATTTTTACAGAGTCAGCATTTTACTAAATAAATTATAGTCGAATAATATAATGAACTGGTCATGAGCCCAGTAAGGTCACCCTGGCGAACCTTATCAGATCTTATAGTGCGAAGTTTTGGAACGGAAAGACGGGAAACTGTGGTCTGAAAATAACGTTCCATTAGCCATTGTCAAGCATTGGGGCACTAGTGCCAGGGCTATAAGTCTGGCTTATCTACTTTTTTGTGTTAAAAAATGTCAAACAATACAAACTGGTTTTGTTTTTCGAGAAATTGGTTTGCTTAACTAATTTTTGAATTTTTAAAAAAAAATGAGCGAGAGAGATTGCCTCGCCCAAATTTACCCGGCTAAATTTGGTCTCGTAAGGGAGTATTTGGCCCATTGAATAAGTTAAAATAGGAATGTTTTGAAGTAAAATCAGAAAACCCCTTATACAAAAAAGACTATTTTACCCTTTCTCCATTGGTTGCTGATTATTTGATTAGTTAGTTAATTTTGTTTATAGTTAAGTTAATTTGATTAAAGTTAGTTATATAGTTAGTAAAAAATCATTTGAGTGTGTTTATAGTTGAAGAGAAGAAAGAGAAAAAGGTGTGAAAACTTTGAAAAACTAGGGTTTTGTGAAAATGGTGAAAATGTATAGTGATGATGAAGCCTCTAGTAGTGATGAATATATTGATAAATCACCAACCGAGTTCGATCCTGCCGATGTTGATTATGTGAGGGAGTAAGAATACATCTTAAGCAATATGGAAGCTCTAAGAAAGCTCTAAGCAATATGGAACGTCATAACTTCAACAACAATATCGCAAGCGATAAAGTGGAGTTATATCTTAAGACACACTGATCACAAGTGATCAAGTCATAACGTAAAGCTTTCAACAATGAGTTATGTTTTTGTCTTTTGTAGCACAAGTGTAAAAGATAATGGAATCGCATTATTTAGATTCACTAACCTCTTGAATGATGAAGCCGAATGTCTTCGTTTGATCTTCAATCTTCTTCAACTCTTCAAGTGATTCTAAGTCCTACCAAAATCTTCCACAACCTAAAGCTAACTCAATGATGACTTTACCTAATGTGTGTTGTTTAGAGGTCGAGTTTTGATCACTAAAGTTGACAACTAAGCTTGACATACCAACACTTAGTGAGGTTAACCGAGCCATGCTCTAACAATCTCCCCCTTTGTCAATTTTAGTGACAAAAACTCTTTACATAGATGAACGAGAGATTGAAAACCTAAGTTCTACGCTTCGAGTTCTTCTACTTAGCTTGACAGCACACCAATAGTACCTGCAAAATATGCCAGTCTGCAAACAAGATATGTACTATTGAAAAACCATAAGATAACCAATACACTTACTCCCCCTGAATGTAAGTTCGGATCTATCAAGTCCGACGTATTGTTATCAACTGCAGCACAACACGAAAGTCTACAGTGCTAGTAACCATTAATTAGTAACATCTAGTGTTACTCCCCCTTAGTTAATGCTTTCATTCATTTTTCAATATACGCGCAAGCATTTTTCTCCCCATATGACACTGCTTATTGTCAAAGACCAAGCACTGAACAAGTCAAGCTATCAATATTTCTCCCCCTTTTTGTCAAAAGAATTGACAAAGGGTCTCGAAAATATCTGGGTTTGAGATAAATGCTCAAGCTCCGAGAAACTCGATTCAACATATAAGAATGATTGCATTCATAAGGGTCAGCATTTCGACAAGTTACACAATATATATATATAAATCAGCACAAGTAACCTGTCAGGAAATATAAAAGATATAGGCAGATATGAGTTTATATTCCCTGTATATTCCACAACCATGCTCCCCTAAAGATATATTTTTCTTTTCAGCGCAAGTTCACAAAAGAACTCTCCCATGTTGGTTGTTATTCTCTCGGACATGAGAACAACGGAAACATCCTTTACCAGAAAGACTTGAGATCTGGTTTTGGATTTTCGAACACGTCCGTAGTCTTACTAGATTATACAAAAACTAATGATTTATGCGTATACTATAATTCAAGTCATAAGACATCAAGGAATCCAATAGTATTGTGACTAGCATAAAATCAATCTCCTCATTACATAGTTACACTTATACCTGCGTACAAAGTCACTAGTACAAACATAACAGCCACAAACATAAGGAGGCCAATGATATCAAGATATTAAATAACATTATAGATCAGCTCCATAGGAGATAAAAGAATTATCTTGATAACCTGCAACATACATTTATAATAGATTCATAAATATTAAATCAAATGTTGCATTCGAAACTCACGTGCTATTTTTATTTTCGATTTTCTGATTTTTTTTTAAATTTTCAAATTAAATATACTTGAACAGAATCGAAACTCACGTAATAATTTTTTGTTATTTTTGAAACATTAATATCATAAAAATTGAAAAATAACAAACACATTAAAAATAAAATCTAATAATAATTTTTATTTTATTTTATAATAGTTTCAAAGATAGTTTGAGGCACTTATGAATTCAAATGACTCATCTATTTAGATGTTTCGGGAACATCTTCTTCTTTAACGGGTTTAGTGAGATAAACTTCCCAGTCTTTTTCAATAGCAGACATCCTATTTTCGAAGCATATGAGATTTTCATTCATGGTCTTCACATGGTCTCTCATTTCTCTATCAGTGGTTTTTACCTCATTCAACACCATCTCCATCTTAATTGAGATATCCTTGATGTAATCTTCTATGGAGAAGGTCAGATCATTGGTCGAATCTTCAGATTTCTCATTGCTTACACACAAGTATTGTCATAATCTGATTCGAACCGAACTCTTTTGTTGCGAAACAAAATAGTCCAAGCTTCATTTGACTTGTGAGACTCACTACCAGTTGAAGACATAGTTCCATAAATGAACTAAGATTGATCCTTCCTTAGAGTAAACATTGTTACCAATATATACTTCCTCAAAGATATCAGGAATTGAATGAGGAGAGTATTTTTAAGATATTTTAATAACTTTCGAAAATAAGATTTTATGGACAATAATGTGTCATCTAGAAATTATGGGATAAAATTAGATACTTTCCAATATAAGAATGTCTACAATAAATGAAAATAATTCCCCAAGTCTATAAGACACATGTGACAACTATTCATGTTATTTAGATAAAGGCAAACGGTTGCCTGTATTGGTAAAACAATTATTACCTATGGTATTTGAATTCGAACCTAGCCTAGTAATTTTCGAATCCATTTTAACAATAACGTTTCTATAACTAGTTATGAGGTTGTCAATTTCAATCATTTCATCAGAAGGTTTTATATCAGTGTTCGTGTCAAAAGTATGAGATCTCCTCTGAGACTTGGCGTAATGACGATATTGAGGCTTTCCATTTTTCTTGTTATTTATAGGATCAGCTGACCTATTATCAGAATTTTGATTAGGTCTGCGATTCTGTTGACAAGAAGAATCACTCTGTTCTCTACGTTTTTTACATGATGGAATTTTCCTCATGGTACTCGGTTTGTTCGAACCATGTACGTGATTATTATTCCTTCTATGATTTTGAGAGAGTGTGTTCTTTATTTTACTGATGTCAGCTTGACACTTTCGAATATCATTACTCATTTTGGCAAGAACTTTATCATCTTGATTCAGAGAATCATAAGTTTATTCAACAGTGTTTAGCTTTTTTGAAAAACAATCATAAAATTTATGATGTTTTGTAGTAATGACTTGAACATTTTCTCTAGATCATTTAGTCTCTGGGAGAATGCTTCTAACAAAGTTTCCTGAGAATTTAGCCTTTTTAAGATATGATGAATAGAATTAACATTACCAGTTCCATTGTCCATTTTGCATTCGGCAAATGATGCGAAGTGATCCTTGGTTGATTCGGTTTCGGAAACGTAATCAAGTGTAGAAACATAAGCCTTGCTTCTCCAGTTTGGATCTTTGTTAGGACATTCTGGAGAAATGTGACCAAAGCCTTGACATTTGTAGCACTGTGGAACATTGTCATCATCATCCCAAGTTTCTTCTTTTTCTTTGAATGGAATGTTTCTCTTACGAGGAGTGGTCCATGAACGTTTGGAGGAATTTCGTCTATTTTGACTCCAAAGTCGTTTGAATTGTTGTGAAAAGAGTGAAACGAGTTCTTCAAACTTAGTTTCAGTGTCATCATCCTCTATACAATCTTATATGGACCTTTTTGAGCAATTACTTGTTTTGAGACTGAATAGAGAGTTTTAATTTTTCTCAGACAAACGTTCTTGATCAAAGATTCACAAATTTCCAATCAGAGTACTTCGAGTTAACTGGGAGAGATCACCATTAGCCTCTAAGATGGCATGTTTTTTAGCTTCATACCTAGATGGCAGAGACCTGAGTATCGTACATACGATATCCTTCTCTGGAATAGTTTTCCCCAAGGAGAATGAGGCATTAACTATTTCAGATAGTCTAAGGTGGAATTCCTCGAAGGTGTCTTCATCATTCATACGAAGATTTTCCCAGTCAGAAGCGAGAGTCTGTAGTCGGGCTTCCTTTTCAGCGTTATTCCCTTCAAAGACAGTTTCCAATATATCCCAAGCCTCTTTCGAGGTTTCACACGTAGACACGTGATGATAGAGATCAGGAGTGACCGCATGAATAATAACATTTAAACCATCGAAATTTTTCTTGGCTTTTGTCTATTCATTACCCTCAAAATCAGCTAGTTCTTTGTATTCAGTAGTAAAACCTGTTTTAAAAGGGCGAGTGTAGCCTTTGACAACCATGGTCCAGGTTTCAAAGTCTCTAAACAAAAGGAAAGACCGCATAACGGATTTCCACCAGAGATAGTTTGTCCCGTCAAATCTTGGAGGTACGTTAACCGAACTAAAATCATTATTCTTATTCATGTTTTTCTTATAGGTTGGATCGAGCCAAACACATATTGTTAGATCTTAAGGTGTTTGCCTGCTCTGATACCAATTGAAAAACAAGGGTACCGAGTACACCACCAATCTTTTATTTTAGTCCACCTATAAGTCAAACCTTGAACGGTTCCTGTACTCAAGAACTCAAGAACAAGATCTCCTTCAGATCTGATTGATTCACACAAGCGAGTCAATAAAAGAATCCGAAAGGCTATGTTAACAACTAAGTACGATACTTTAATTATAAATGACAAGTCAAATATAACACGGAAATAAAGTAAAGTACACACAAGATTTTTGTTAACGAGGAAACTACAAACACGTAGAAAAACCCCGGGACCTCGTCCAGTTTGAATACTATTAAGAATTAAGCCGCCAACACACCTACTCTCAGACTTCGGACTAGCTGGTGCAGACAATATGACCCTAATACGACTATTAGTCACAAAGATTCCCCCTCAGTGTTCCTACGCCTCCAACCACAGCAAGGTGGTTACGCACATGTACTCCCTTACGCAAACAGACGTCCTTTACTATCTTATGCAAGAGTTGCCTCACAGCCCATCGCGAGGACTATCGCTACCCTACCTCCAATAAGACGATTACAACCTTGGACAACAACCAAATAGCAGCAGGTCAAATCGCTAGATGATATCCTTGGTAACTAACAGATATTTCACCGAAGTTCTTTTACACCAAGAGCGAGGATATTTAAGTTTACTTGGTAATAAACTCGTCGAGATATCGATCAAGGTTACAAAACCAGAACTCCCGAAAGAGCAACCTTGTCGTCCCAGTTGGAACAAGCAGATAGTTGTAGCAAGTACAATATGATATGACCGTGAAGAACAGTGTACCTGCAAAGAACAAATCTAATAACAACAATCTTGATTCCACTCAATATCTATAGTTTAGGCACACAAACCGAAAGCGGCTTGCTGATAAATCCACGTTATTAGATAAAGAGTATGTTCTAATCACAACGATCTTGAGTGGCCTTATTGCATAAGAGAAGGACCATAGAATAAACAAGATCGCAAGGTTTGATAGACGTGATAGAACATAACACAAGTACAATACAAAGAAGACTAGTAAACATAAATCAGTTTCTCGTAAGAGGTACTTCTAGAATTCTCGATCCCTAGAGAAGACTTCCTCGCAATTCTAGACCGAGAGCAAAAGCTCAAAGGTAACTGAAAATAAAAGCGGCAGACACAAGCTTGTAATTCTGAAGAAAAGCGGCAGACACAAGCTTGTAGTTCTGGTAGAGAGATAAAGCTTTCAGGAGAGATACCACTCCTATTTATATTGACTAAGGCTTAGCTTTGAAATGAGGCTAACTTAATTTCGGAAATCCTATAAAGCACATTTCCATATATGTTCCGAAATTCCTCACTTAGACTCATAGCATTTAATGAGATCTAATACTCCAGCATTTTTACATTAAAGAAAAATATAATTCATAAATGAAAATATATTTTCAATAAATGTTTGGCCAAGAGCAATCAAAGCAAAAAATACTCATAAGGTATATTTGGATATTTCATTAATTCGAAATATGATGCTTACCAAATATGCTCCCAGAGAAAGAGCTCATTTCGAAAACGTGTCCTTTAATTTCGAAAATCTCCTTAAGGTATTATTGCTTCCAAATATCGTCATCAGCTTTAACAATGTCGACATCACTTCCTAGGCTTTGCTGGACGGGCCAGAACGATCCTAGGTGGAAGTGGGATATGGTCCAACGTGGTTCAACGTTCCGCATAAACGTATCCTTACAGACGTGGACAAGCCTTGTGTGTTAAACTTAAGTGAACACGTATGTTCAATGGACAATCCGAATCATACAAAAATATATACCATTAAAGTAGAATGCATGATTCATCGAGCAATAGCAATGTTGAATCTCCTGAATTCTTGATTCCAATATAGATGATCACGTTAATGATATCCAAGAATTCAAATCAAAACATCAAATTAATAATCAAATGAATATTTGATCTAGTAGTATAATCATAAGAAGATCTGATCACGTACAGTATTGATCAGAAATCATGTGTCTACTAACTAGAGCGACTAACCATATTTCTGATTATGATTCGAACAACTTAGTTGTACATTGAACAAGAACTAATTCAAACTTCAATGAGAATATCAAACTTATTAATTCGTTGAAGCACATATCAAAATGATAGAGTTTGACTTCGAAAATACACATTCTGAGATAATCAAATTAAGGTTTCGAAATCTACAATCTGTTTGGCAGAAACCAACTTTAGGTTGGTAGGCTGGGAAACCTACAATAAATAACTGCAAGTGCACAGTGTCTAACTAGTAGACAACGACAAGTACAGGTCGAACCCACAGGGAGCGGTGAAATTACCGTAACTAACATTCCTAATTTATTAATCAAAAATGACATTTTGGGATTTTTGTGTAAAATAAAATAAATACGAGACAATGATAATCGAAAATAACTAAGGCTAGGGTTTTCACTACACCATATGTTTTGAACAATAACTCAATATAAAGAATCTAAAATTTCTAGCATGTCATTAAACCTTTGTACCCTAACATACTTTCATCAATTAGATTTGCAAATATTACTTGTAAACATTAAGCATGGATCATCAAATGACTTAACCTGAGCATAACCCATCAAATTGATTAACAAATAATTAAGAAAATCATATTAAACCATAAAAACTCTGTTTGAGACAGTGATGGAATGAGTCGAACAATTGCATAGAAAACATTAGAACTTCGTTAAAGCATCACCGATCGAACACGGGGTAATAGCTTCATCCCATTGCATTAGTCGCAAGGTCTAGCACACTATTGAGCAAAGACAACAAATCACAATAAAAAGTCTCTCTGGTCGCTGGCCGTCGAAGTCAAAACCCTCAAAAGCTCCCTTGTTTAGGTTTTTGTTTCTTTTATATCTCCTCCTTCTGTCGACTAGGTTATAAACCTAGTTAATACCCAGCCGGTGGCCCAACCCACCTGTTTGTTCACTGCGTGGACCTAATTACGAAATCTAAACTCTAGTAGGCTAAATCAAGAATTGTGTT
>JAJJMA010125907.1:0-20215 GCA_023529015.1 Papaver nudicaule | reverse complement strand
ATTTTAAACTTGGACTAGAGATGATTAGAATTTAGGACTCATGGGTCACCATGGTTCACTAGCCATTTCCAGTGCCAAAAAAATTCTTTTTTTGACTGATTGTTTTGAAAGGAAAATAATCTCAATTAATTTTTACAACCATTTTTTTCCTGCAACATCATTTTAACGTTATGCCACAATATTTTCAAGTGATTTTACTTAACTTCTGTTCCCACTTTTTGGGCATCCAATTTCATTTCATTTGATTTATTTTCGCATTTATATATAACCTGATACATCCAATATTTGTTGTTCATTGTTCGAAAATATCTTACGGACTTTGTAAATTGTAATTAAATAGTGTGGATGCACCAACTCAACTTTGGGTAAATTTGGTGCCATACACGATACACCATTTTTGGACCAGTGTAAATAGTTTATGAAAAAAGCGAAAGTATCATTTTTTATCAGACGAAGAGGACTAGAGAACAAATATAAATTCATTGTCCTTTCCCTTTTGCGCACCTGAGATGTAAACTTCATCGATTTATATTCTTTCCATGTAAGTGAAGAAGTCGTGTTTTCTCTGCTTTTCAGTATCGCCTCATGTTCTTCCTAGCACGCAATAAAAATGAAATACATTAGTATAATTTTTGATAAAGACTGAAAATGATTTCTCAATACTAAAAATGGTTACTAGATAAGAAGGAAAAGTTGGAACTGACTGTTAGTTCCTTGATAACCAAAGGCTGGTCCGTAAGAAATATCATTGCTACGGTAACAGCTGCAGAAATGGTTTCAAAGCTAGCAAGAAGAACCGAGAACATAAAATAAACAATAAAGTCTTCTGTTATGAAATCCTCAGTTTCCATGTCATCTATAAGTTGGTCAAGAAGATCGCCTTGACGTCGTCGTTCATTCTCTCGCTTATTCAGTCTCTCATGAAGGATATCCGTCAAAAATCTCTTAGTTTCCTTCTGGTTCTGAATATATACAACAAAACTAATAACAAGTCAAAAATTAAGAATTATTGTCAGTAATGTTTTATGTTTTTTCTTGGACTAAAATATACTCTTTCCGTTCCAGTTTAGATGTTATATTAGGGTTTTGATATAGTCTCTTTATATTTGCTAGAATTGATGTTTTTCTACAATTTTTTTTGACAAAATTTTTGCATTTTAGTTTAAAAACGTAACAAAGAAAATAAAATGATAGGGTGGTGTTGAAAGTTTTGCGGAAAAACATCAAATTTAGCGAGTTTATGACAACTATATCAAAATCCAATTATGACATCTAAACTGAAACGGAGGTAGTAGTAATTACGTACCTTCATAAGTGTATGGAAAGCAGTACCAGGAATGTTCAAAGGAATACACATAATACCTTGTAAGAAACCAAACTTCTCACTCATATTCTCATCACACATAGCGGTATCATAACTAAACAAGTCCTTTAGTGAAAGATCGAATATCATCTACGTGAAAAAAGAAAAACAAGATGAATTAACACCAAGTTATAAGTATGTGATAAAGATTCTGAAAAGCAGTATATATACACACCTTTGTAATGGATGTTTTAACTTCAATGGAAGCTTTAGTCGACCAAGATTGCAACCCTTGGTTAACAATTATTTCTATTTTGGAGAGAAGCTTCTCTTTCAGACTTTCAGTACCTATGTAGCTCAAAATCGTCTTCTTACTGTATTTGTGAATGTAAGCAAAAGCAGTGTCATCTATATGTCTCCCAAAGAAGGCAGAAAAAGAATCCATATACCATAACTGGACAAATTTTCCTTCTTGCTGGAATATATAATGGTTGAACTCTTGGTCTGCAGATACTATTACTTGCCGACCTGCTAAACTTGTCCGGAAAAGTTTGCCGTACTTTGCGATTCTCTTCTTGAGAAAGTGAGGGATGTCTAATGATCTGCTAGGGATCAAGAACTCTAAGGTCTCTCCAATAAGAGGAAAGCCCATGGAACCGGGAGGGAGTTTTCCATTGCATTTGGGGTGACTCCATCGATACAAATAATGTAAGAAGCTAATTACTACAATAGAGGTTATGATAAGACCCAAAATAGTTATAGAATCCTTGTGTACATTGATAAGGATGTTTAGTGAGAGCATGGTTGTTAGGACTAATTGACGATCAGAGTTTTTTTTTTTTTATGAGAACTATCTATGCTTAATCGACAATATATATAGTGATCGGGCGGGGAGGTGTTAGTTTGGCAACCCAATTTCAGAATGATTTCTGGAAGCAAAAAAGTTAACTTTTTCTGAAGCAAAAAGCTTTTTGTTTTTGATTTCTGGAATGCAGAGGTCAGAAATGTTTTTGTATCCAAACATGCTATTAGTAGTATCATAATCCTAACAGAGTACTTAGTAGTAGTATATATATATATATATAGTAGCTCCATCATAATCCCAGGTAGATCGAACATCCTACTGTTTGAACAACAACAACAAGAAAAAAAAACAACCATGTTTCACCCAGTCTCAATAGCTATTTTATCTATTCTTTTGTTCTCTGTTACTTTCTATTTGTTGAAAAAACTCAAAGGTTCTAGTAATGGTGTCTCTTCAAACATAAAGCTGAATCTACCACCTTGTCCGCCAAAACTTCCACTCATTGGAAACCTTTATCAACTCACCCCTCAAATTCACCAATCTTTCTATGAAATGTCCAAAAAATATGGTCCACTTATGCTCTTAAGTTTTGGTAAAAAACCTATGCTTGTAGTTTCATCTGTTGAGATGGCTAAAGAGATTGTAAAGACCCATGATCTTGTTTTTGCAGACAGGCTTACCTCAAAAGCTTCAAAAACACTCCTCTATGGTGGAAATGATATAGCTCAATCTCCATATGGCGAGTACTGGAGACAAGTCAAGAAGTTATGTGTTCGTGAACTGTTGAATACAAAGATGGTTCGATCTTTCAAGTACGTAAGAGAAGAAGAAGTCGATAAAGCTATGGAGAAGATAACTCGTTTATCTAAAGAGAGGGAGACAGTTGATTTGACAGAGATTCTGAATATTATGTCTAACAACATAATATTCAGGTGTTCACTTGGTGATAAGATTTTGAAAGACTATCCAGAGAGATTTTTGGTGCTGAGTAAAAAGATGTCGAGTTTGATGATGGACGCTTTCTCTCTTGAAGATTTCTTTCCATGCCTTAAATGGATGGATACCCTCACTGGATTTAATGGAAATCTTAGAAGAACCTTCCAGGAACTGGATACACTCTTGAATCAAATCATCGACGATCATTCCTTTTCTAAAGCACAAAAAGGTCACTGCCATCAAGACAAGGACGATAACACTAACTTCATGGATCTGCTTCTTTTCCATGCTAAAAAAGATAACCTCAATCTCAGCAGAAATCACATCAAAGGAATCTTAATAGTAACTCTTTCTCTCCCTCTCTCTTTCTCTCACTTTTTTTTTTCTCTTCTGTTTTGGGTAAAAATAATATTATTAATCAGAATCAAAATCAACAGAATTATATTCCCTCTGTTCCAGTTTAGATGGCATATTAGGGTTTTGATATAGTTGCTTTATACTTGCTAAAATTGATGTTTTTGTACAAAATTTTTCACAAATTCTTTGCATTTTAGTTAGGAAACGTAACGTAGAAGATAAAATGCTAGGGTGTTGTCGAAAATTTTGTGGAAAAATATCAAATTTAGCGAGTTTATGGCAACTATATCAAAACCCTAATATGCCATCTAAACTGGAACAGAGGGAGTAAGAATTAGGTGGAAGCCTGGCAACCAAGCTGGGCTCCCATTTATTTTTTTATTTTATTTTTTTAACGGTAACACTCTCAAACAATACATATATTAACTCTAATTCCGTCTCTGGTGCCATATATAACAGGACATGTTCACTGGTGGAAGTGATACCTCTCTAACTGTTATTGAGTGGACTATGTCGGAGCTAATAAAGAATCCGAAGGTGATGAAGAAAGCTCAAGAGGAGGTAAGAAGAATGGTTGGAAACAAAACAAAAGTAGACGAGGAGGACATAAATCAAATGGACTACTTGAAATGTGTCGTTAAAGAGGGCATGCGATTACATACACCTGTGCCTTGTTTGAGTCCAAGAAATTCCACTGTTAGTGTCAAAGTAAAAGGTTATGACATCCCACCAAATACAGGAGTTTTCATCAACGCCTGGGCAATCCATAGGGATTCCAATTACTGGGAAAACCCAGAAGAGTTTCTACCCGAGAGATTTGAAAACAAACTTTTCGATTTTAAAGGTCAAGACTTTCGATTCATCCCATTTGGGTCTGGAAGAAGAGGTTGCCCCGGAATATCATTTGGTTTAGCTGTGGTGGAAATTGTTCTTGCAAACCTCTTGTATGCATTTGACTGGAAATTGCCTGGTGGCGCTAACAATGACGATTTAGACATGGCTGAAGGCGCTGGGACTCTTACTTGTAAGAGGAAGATACATCTTTATGTTGTACCAATCTTGTCTGGTTCAACTTCTTCTTAGTTGTCTAAATGTCAGATCTTATATTATTGTTAGTCTTGTATGCATCTGACCCAATAACACAAATGGAGTTTGTCGCTGTAAAGCCTGTACTAACTCTTTATGTTAATGAAAGATTCCTAGAGCGCGCGGTTTTGACATCCGTGCATGGATGTAGCCTACAAAGTGTAGATGAACCATGTATATGCACGCTAGGCCTAGGTCATCTATCATGTTAATCAAAAAAACAGTGGTAACGGTATTGGCTAACGACCTATATGAAGTAAGGGTGTGTGTCTTGGGAATTATAAGAAATCACGAGCTAATATCTCTACTAGAACAATTCCAAGGTGCAGTTCCAGTTCTTGGGTATAGAGTGTAGTGAGCTGTTGCATAGTGCACGAGTGACTGTAATGGTGAGTGAGCGAGTCTGAGTTCATATATAGTTGAGAGACCTCTACTGAAAGAATTTCTTTCCTTTAATCTGATTATTACAAATCCTCGGCAATGTAGACATTCAAGGATTGTGGTGGTATCCCAACTCGTATCGGAGTGGGTGATTTTTCTTTCTTTTTTTCTTTACCTAGCTACCTAGGTTTGCAGATAATGAGTTTCGGTCCAACCTTTACTTGTTCCGCAAAGATACAATGTGCCCAAACACACACCCCTATTCTAAATCCTCAAGAGTTATATGGAAAGAGAGGAACTCAAGAGTTCATGGAGGAAGACATAAATCGATTGATGATTTGATTAGAGAAGTAAAAGAGACTATAATCCTATGGTGCTCAGAAAAAGACACTACACCACCAACCAAATACTCTTTCAATGGGATGATATAATGCGTCTGTAATTTTCCTTCTGCTTCGACGAGGGGAGGCTTATCTCAAACCTCTAACTTTTGTAACATATCTTTTTCATCTTCAATATAACTTTTTCAATTCAAAAAAAAAAAAAAAAAAAAAAAAAAAAAAAAAATTAATTATATCCATCTTAGCTAGTTTGCTAAAGGATATCAAGAGTCTAAATCACACCTCTTATTACAAATCCGCCATTGAAATCTTATTTTCCTAACTAACTCATAAACCAAAAAAAGTAGGCAACTGCTTCATCCTTCAATAATATAAATTTTATGAAAATCAAACTTATAAGATTTCTTGGACGATTGAATATAATTTAATGAGAGGAAAGGTAAATTAGAGATAGAAAAATATAAAAGAAAAAAACGGATAAAACGTGATATGGATATCTATGATCATTTATGTCTATTTACTTATCTTGGCAATAGACTCATTTTCTCGGTTTGAACTCTATGAGCATTTTTGCTTTTGCCTTTATCATACTAGTATCGACAACTTTTTTTTTTATAGAAAGAGATAGAGATTTTATTAAGAGAAAGGAAAAAGATACAATGAAAAGTAGCTGCGAATAGCTAACTAAGGGAGCAAAATACAGATGGTTTCAGGTAAATAATGCATCCCAGTTATAGATGGAACTAGACAAAATGGGATTGCCAAAGGCTCTAGCCCAAGCAAAGACCAGTGACTTAGTTTCAATTCCCATGTCTGCATCAGTTTTGTAATAATGTTTTAGCTCAAATCTTCTAGCATTCCTCTCAGTCCACAATACCCATACAACAGCTGCAGGAATCAGCTTCCAAATGATACTAGAAGAATTACTGAGAGTATTCCAAGTCTTTGCCAGATCAATAAAGTGAGTAGGAAAGACCCAGTCCCAATTGGCAGGAGTTACCATAGACCAAACCTTTTTTGCCACTTTACAATGAAGTAGAAGGTGGTCAGAAGTCTCATTTTCACCACCACAGAGATAACAACTATCAGCAACATGAACACCCTTTCTTCTTAGCATATCAATGGTGTTAAGTTTACCATGGGTTGCACACCAAAGCAAAAATGATACTTTTGGATACTTTTGGAGGTATAGAATTAACCCAGATAAACTGATGAGGGAAATTAGAAACGCCGTCGCCTTCAACCAATTTTAAACAACTTTAAACAACTATTTACTTATCTTTATTTGTGATGTTGTGAATGCTAAGCAGAGTGATGAAGTTAAATGTAAAATAGCAGCAGTGTTTTAGATATCCTCTTTTGACAAACAAAAGATATCACACCTAAGAAAAGATAATCATACATCATCGACCACTAGTTTAGAAACTAGCCATACAGGTGGGATAGACCACCACTCACACCCAACACAAAATCAATTACAAGCTGAAGGTCGGCCCAGGTGGTTGCCTTGAGTGAGTAAGATCGAAAATGATTTGTTGACCTATAATTAGTATCATCAAGGGAGAAGCCCTTTGTGCTGCAGGTGGTTGCCAGTGGGCAGTGAGTAGGATCAAAAAGTATTTGTTGATTGAGGATGACACCAGGCTATTATTCGTTTCCCAACTACTTTAACTATAATTTTGATTACAACACATGTTACTTATCTTAATTTTATGAAATTGTCGTTTACATTAGTCATCCTGACATAAATGGACACGCATGAAATTTGGGATAAACAATAATGCTGCGTGTACCGCATAAAATTTAGGACAGACATGTTTCTCACACGGGATTCACGCGGGATTCATCTTGTGGTATATACATAGAATTCTGCATGCATAGTATTCGGATTAGTGCGATAAAAGCGATAGCTACTTTCGTTTTTTTTTTTTATAATATGTTATAGATAGATATCGGATCCCAACTGCTTCAAATAATTTTGATTATACATAATTGTTGTTTCCATGAGTCATTCATGAAAAAAAATTGATCGAAAGCTGAAATTGACGTATGAATTATTTGATGTAGAACCACCGCACGAAAATTTCACCAGAAAGTTTTAAGGAAGATTGTCCCAGCAAAATTGTGCCTTTCTGTACTTGCTTGCGATTATTGTCCCCCTTTGTAGGAACATTGTTATCTTTTATTACTGTCCATCTCTTAGGCACTTCTTGTCCACTAAATACCAACTCCACTTGTAGGAGGCCTCCAAATAACCAATAAGGCAAAACAATCTTCTTACCTCTTTCACACTTTCCACGTGTATATCCATTGTGCCCAATCCATTGTCATTTTCCCTTTTTTTTCCATTGTGATCGACACGAGGAACACGTTTCTTCAATAGAGTAAATCACGTCAGTTGTTGCAATGCTAGTACAGTAAAACCTCTATCTAAGAATATCCTTGGGACCGTAAGAAAATATTCTTATAGAGAGGTTATTCTTATATAGAAGTAATTTTTACAAAGATTAAGCCAATTCAAGACCAAAATTTCTTATTCTTATATAGAGTTTATTCCCTTATAGAGTATTCTTATATAGAGGTTTTGGTATCCTTTCTCTTTCTCCGTCTTCCGAAAATCTTCCTCCGTCTAAACTCCACATCTTGGGAAAGAGAAAGTCCCAGAATCTGCTCAAGATGTGGGGTTAAGATTTTGGAAGATTTACCATTTCTGGTTTTTGCCTTGACACATTGTGGTATTATCTACTACAAAGTTGGTATATGAACTGTGTAGCAGAACTGGGGGTGTTAAGAAGGAGAATGAAGCTCAAGGGAACAAGATTATTCTAAGAGATACTGATGAAGTATAGAGATAGATTTGCTAAAATTGCAGCAGGGTTAGAAGTAGTAGAGTAGTAGACAGTATGGACATTAGTGCTTCTCAGGGACGAACTTACATTGGGTCCAGTGGGGACAGCAGTCCCCACTAGAATTTTTTAAATTACAATATTAGACCTAGAAAATCTAATTAATCACAAATTTGTCCCTTTTTAAAACCAAATATTATGTAACCTGCCTTCAATTGTATAAGTTTTACCGGTAATATGTTTGTATTGTATAATTATATCACTATTCCCATGTTATCCAAATTTAAAATGACGGAATATGTTTTTATTCTTACGAATGGATATTCACCTTGTACCTTGACGAGAAAAGAAAATGATATTCACCTTTTGATGGTCCGGTACAACAAGGTTATGTAGGGGATTCGAATGCAGTGAGGTCAGAGAAAGAAGCAAGAGAGTTGGTGACGCAAAGAAGACAAATTGTTTGATGATTTCTTTGCAGGGGTCTTTTACTTGGTCCAATAAACAAGATGAGCCATTACTTTGTAGGTGAATTAATTATGTCGAGAAAATTAGAATTGAAAACTAGAGAAAATTGTAGAAATCTACGGGCATAACTACCTACCTAAATTTGGCCCCATGAATAAGTATTTGGCCCCATGAAATCAAATTAGAATAAGTTAAAATAGGGACATTTTAACACCCACCCCTTAGCCAAAAAAAAATCGGTGGATATAATGACTAACTTAAGCCGATTTGATTTTAAGTTTTTATCCCTGAAAACGACTGCAATAATCGGTCGTTAAATGATCCATAAACGGCCGATTGTTGCTGTCATTTTTCATATCTAGAAAACGACTCGCATAATCGGTCGTTAAATGGTTATTCAACGACCGATTGTTGCTGAACTTTTTTTTTTCCTGAAAATCTATTTGCATAATCGGTTGTTTTTTGGGCAATCAACTACCGATTGTTGCTACTAATTTTTCTATCGGTTGTTGTTAAACTTTTCGTTAACCGATTGTTGCATTTTATCGAACACTTTGTGTGCCTGATTTAATTGAACTCAAAGTGTTCGATTGTTGCATTTCATCGAAGGTAGACTTTAGGAGGTTTAGGAGGTTTGGTTGTACTAATACTGATTGGATCAGATTGAATTAGAGCAATTAGACTTTGATTGAATCCTTGGATTTTCCTTTGGCGGTGGATTTCTTGTTCCATTTTCTTGAAACGATGAAGCTGTTGAGAATTGATCGTATGGAATACGAATCAAACATTCTCTTCCAATCTCATCTGGCAAATCTGGAATTAACTCCATGAAATTGTTGAAATTGCAGAAAAATGAAAAATGAAACGTCTCCAAATTACCCTGTTACTGATGGGTCCTAGTTGACCGACCATGTCGAGATTTCAGTCATCACATGAACAATAGTATTCAAAAGGAAGGAAAAGGATAACGAAGTATCGATTTGGAGATGAAAAATTCATCGGCTTCTTCTTATTCTTGTTATACCCAGCAACAATCTACTGGAGAAACAATCGGTAAAACAAAATCCAATTAACGACCGATTCTTGTTATACATTTCGACATCCCAAATCCAATTTGTTAGGTTGGGCATAAATTCTATGGGGCCAAATACTCACTCATGGGGCCAAATTTAATTAGGCATAACTAACCTTGAAAACCGACTTACAAGATCCCTTAAAATTGCTTAGTTCTTATATTCTTGATATCAGGCAATGTGGGACACTGGGACTATTCACAACACTCCCCTTTACAGGGAGCCGGGGACAAATAAGATATTTCGTTGGATCAAGTTCAAATAAACGATACATTCTTTGGGTCCAACAATACCCTAATCGGGTCAATAAATCTCTTAGCAGGCTAAACATTTTCCACACACCACCCAAACACCCGCTCTGATGCCACGTAGAAATCCATGGCTAACTAACTAACCTTGAAAAACCGCTTACAATGTTAGAGTTGCCCCGATACGTACTTATATACTTGATATCATGTGATGTGGGGCTATTCTCAACAAACCTTTCCTTCTGATGTTTCTCCTATGATACCATAGTAATATCAGTAGAGAGACAACAAGATAAATCCATAAAATCCATTACAGATAAAGAAAAGGACAGACAGATTTATACTCACCCAAACATATTCAGTGTTTACAGGACATTAACCAATGACAATAGACTGCAACACAGACGACCTCATTGACAGTTCTCCAAACTGTCAAGTAACGGTCTGTTACAGTTACACTAACAGAGTCATATGTTAGTGTAAAGTCGCTGAGTGGTGATACCAGTGATCTGAGTTAAAAACTCGTCTGCATCGGAAGAGATTTTTCTTTATTTTCTTTGTCTAGCTACCTGGGTTTGTAGGTAGTGAACTTCGGACCAACTTTAATATAGCCTTTCCAGTTCAAAATAAAAAAAAGTTACACTAACAGACTCAGTGCACTTATACATCACACATGATTGCATTGAGTGCACTGATTAATTATACTGCACCCACACTTTATTAAGAAAAGAAAATATTATGTCTTCTCTAAATTTCTAGTCTACTATACCGGCAAATCTCTGGAGTGGATCACCTTGGTGTTCATCCGCTATAGAGAAACGAACGAAATCCATAAACTTGAATGGTCGATAACGATGAAAACCATCTTCATCAATAAACTCTTTGGCAACTTCAACCACTTCATCATCTGTTGGCGCTAGGAATGCAACATAAGTATACTTTACGTTCTTCTCTTTCAGCACCACTCTATGTCGTGATAGATGAACTCTTCCATTGCTCCAAACCTATGTGTTAATGATCAAACCAATCGCAATAAAAAAAAAAAAAAAAAAAAATGTTCTTGTCAGACTTCCATCTTATTCTTCTAATTCTGTTGATTCTGATTCTGAATAATAACTAAATTCTAATTTTCCAAAAAACAAAAAAAAAAATCATTCACCTTGAGGGAATCCCCGATGAAAACCGTGAACGTGTCTTTTCGTGGTTCGACGGGGATCCATTTGTTTTCTTTGCTGAAAACTTCAAGGCCTTGTATGTTGGTATTGAGAACAGTTATGATTCCTTTATCAGTATGAGCAGGTGTGCCAAGTTTTGGTTCATCAGTAGGGAGAGGTTCATATCTAATGAGATGGACTAGATTGATACACTTGTCCTTGCCTACCAATGCCTTGAAATACTTTTTAAGTCCATAACTATCAAAAATCATCTTTAAACACAAATGTTCAAGTCCGATCATCTTCTTTGTCATGGAATCCAAACTTTCACTATAAACATCCAAATCAAAGTGAAGAACAACGCATTAGTAACTAGAAAAAAATAGCTCATGGTTTCTAAGTCTCCCAAAAAATCATAATCCCTCTGTTCCAGTTTAGAGTCATATTAGGGTATTGATATAGTTGTCTTATATTTGCTAAAATTGATGTTTTTTTACAATCTTTGTGACAAAATCATTGCATTTTAGTTTGGAAACGTAACATAAACGATTAAATATTTCGCGACTATATCAACACTCTAATATGACATCTAAACTGGAACGGAGGTAGTATGAAAACAAAAATCTGGTTTCTTATAGACCATTAATGTGAAAACCAAAATAAACAACCAGGGGATAGCAAGTACATACCAAAAGGATGGGTTTCCACCTGCCGGCCACATAAGATTGGTGAAGTTGCGAACTTGGTCTGATCTCTCGGCATACTCGATGCCCATACTCTCGTAAAATAGATTTTCGGGAGTCCTGCCAATATAACCATCATAAGGTCTAGGATTCTTATTCATTTTCTTGAGTTCAAGAGGGACATCATACAATTCCTTCATTTTCGTGAACATATCTTCATGTTGTTCCGGTGGAACAACATTAGCATACAAGACTTGAAAGCATCCATAGTCTTCACTAACTTGTCTCACTTGTTGACACAAGTTTTTCCATTCTTCACTACCCTCCTCAAATCCTTTAGTGAAATCAAGACATGGCACTTTATTTTCATAATCATAATCACTATCCATTTCCCACCTTAGTTGGTAATACTCTAGCTATATCTAGTGGAATGAACTTATGTTTAGGTAATGTATATAAACCATCTAGCTATACCAAGATATATATAGGCCACGCAAGATATATAAGCTTTAGATTAATAATAAAAAACCATCTGGCGTCACACAAGAACAGTAATCATACAAAACTTAACTGCAAAGGAGTCCTTAGCCTTTAGCCTCTTACTTTTACTTGAATCGTTATGATATTTATTTATATTTTATTTTTATATTTTTTTAAGGAGAGAGGCTACAAATTTATGGAAGCAATTTTGATGTAGGCGCTACATCATTTTTGACGTAGTAGCGCCTTTGCCATTGGATGGATAAATTCGATGGTGGTGGTGGTTTTTGATGATAATACATTTTTTATCCTAACACTTAAAAACTTCACTGGTCAGCATCACCGTTGGATTCACTCATTCAATGGTAGAGGCGCTGCTACGTCAAAAATGATGTAGCAACGCTACATCAAACTTTTTTTTTCCAAATTTATCGATGAAAATGAAAAGGGAAAACAAAACGAGGGTGCCTAAGGTGAGGGGATCTTCGTAAAGTTGATCATTATGAGTGCTACGACGAGTTTGACTGGGACGTACAATGGCAAAAAGAAGGGGATTCATTAACTCTTTACTTAGTCCGAATCGGTGAAATGACAAAATCCATCAAAATTATTCAACAAGCTTTGGAAGGAATTTCGGGAGGGCCTAATTTCATATATCCTCCCATTCTCCACGAGAATTATGTGAATCTGCATTTCCTTGTTTATCGTATCTACATTCGTTTCAAACTCAACTAACACATAAAGCTCAAATGTTCTTCTGGTTTTTGAATATTGGTATATTCAGCTAAATTTTCGGGAGTTCCTAAATCAATTAAAATATACCTATAAAGCAAAATGATGAAATGAGTTTGTTTTATCCATGATGAAGATGAAGAAATGGAAAAAAAAGTGGGAAGAAATTTGGGTTTTTTTTTGTGTCAGAAGGAGGAGAAAGAAATGATTTTGGGTTTGGGTTTGTGTTTAGTTTTGATTAGGATCATTAGGTGTGAATTAATTGGGTGAAGGATGTTTTGGTAATTAACCTAATAATCTATGGATAACTTAATCATTTAGTGCAGGGAAATTTTAGTAATTAACCTAATAATCCTTGGTCCAACCGGTTATGAGTCCGACTCTCATACTTAAAGTTGGTGGACGGAGTCTCCGTTCTAGAGTTTGGAGATTCTCTAAAAAAAACTATTTTGATGTATATTATTACCAGGTTTGGGCTGAGTATGCTTAGGGAGGTTTGGCTCAGTGATTTCAGATCTTTCGGTGGACAGGTCTAGGCCTACACTATGTACTAAAAGAAAAAGAAAAAGAAAAAGAAGCTCAAGACTAATTTCATCAAACCAGAATCTACCTCGTCACTAGGGTGAGCAGTGTCGGACCTAGAAATTTATTTTTGGGGGGACAAAAAAAAATTTGCCAACACATTATAAAAGTAAAAAGCCATTTTTCCACTTTTCCCATTTTTGCCCTCCCATTTTTATGGCACTTTCCTTATTTACCCTACGTTTTGTTTTAATTTCGGAAAAACAAGGGAGGACATTTTCCAAACTCAAGGTAAATTAGCTACTGATCTTCTTAAGTTTCAGAAATTTAGGGAGGACAACTGTCCTCCCTTGTACATGCCTAGGTCCGTCACTAAGGATGAGCATGGTCCGGATTTTATTGAATCCACATCTAATCCAATGTATGGCGGATTTCAAATTTTGGCATCTTCAGCTAATCAACATCCAACGAATTTGCACCCAGTGTGACAGATTTCAATTTTGGCATCCGCATCCAATCCGCCGAATGCTCATGGGTAAATTTGTCAAAATCTACTCCATCAATGACCCAACATAAATGTTGAATCGTGAACCCCAAGCCCAACTTCAACCGAAATCCAAAACCTCTGTGTTTCTTCTTTCTCTACAAGTCAGAGTAAATAAAACCCTAGTTTGAGTTCTTCTCTGTGTACCTCAAAATCATCAACAATGGCAGCAGAAGCAGCAGCAGCAGACAAAGAATCTCCTCCTCCTCTAGTTCTGGTTGCAAGAAAACCCAGTTTCGGCCTTCCAACTGGTTGTCCTTCTTGTTTACCTGCTTACTTTTATCTCCGATTCGCAGACGTCAGTTTCCACCTTCAACCCAATCTCACTTATCCCGATTCAGGTATCACATATGATTTTTAAGATTAATTGTGAAATGGGTTTTTGTTTTTAGTCATGAAAATTGTTAAAATTGAACTGATTTTTATTGCAAACAAATTTAGGTTTTGAGAGAATTTTGGGAATTTAGCTTGATTGTAGATAAATGGGGCAGTGCTGGAATGGGTATAGGCCATTGGGGGCTATTGCCCCCATTGCTGTTCCACCACTTTGAGAGTAATTGATAACTAGGATTTGGGTTGAGTTGAATGTAGTATTTTGCTTAACAATCTAGAGTTGTGTAAATGAATACTTGATAGTATGAGGAAGGAATTGGGAAGGCAAGATGGGGCTATTGCCCCCATTGCTCTGCTACTTTATATGGCGGCGGCTCAATTGAAGTTGAGAGTTATTGGTCACCAGGATTTGCTTTGAGTTGATTGTAGTGTTTTGCTTAACAATCTTTCCATGGGTCTCATGAATTTGGAGTCGTGTAAGTTTTTAATCCTTGAAAAGATACATGATTACTCTTCCTATAACTATATGATTACCATAGTCCTGCACCCGAAAGTCTTTAGCTACAATTGACTGATTAGAGCTAATTGGGCAACTTGCATAATTCAGGTTGCTGTTGCCACTGACACTTGTTTTCCTAGTGATCTGGCTTTAGCTGTTGGTAATAATCCTTAATAGTATGAGGAAGGAATTAGTGAGGCAAGATGGGGTAGTGGTAGGGTCCTGCGCTGCTGCCCCCATAGCTGTGCCACTTTATAAGACTCCATTGAAGAAGGGATTGGAAGTTGGGGTTATTAGTCACTAGGATACTGGGTTGAGTTTGTTAGTAGTAGATATCTGACATTGTTGATGATATTGCTAAATGTCATCGAGTTGCACTTGTTTTTTAAGTTTAAAAGTTTTATGAAACAAAATATGGCATGCAATGTATCCTAAAGCTTTGCCAGAAATGCTCAAAAGACGGGTGGGTTGATTTTAGTGTTTTGCTTAACAATCTTTCTGTGGGTCTCATCAATTTAGATTCGTGTGAGTTAATAATCCTCGATAGTATGAGGAAGGAATTGGTAAGGAAAAATGAGGTTAAGCTCTGCCGCTATATGTTGCTCAATTGAAGAAGGGATTGGAAGTCGGGGTTAATTGCTAGGATATTGTGCTCAGTTTCTATTCTTGATGATATTGCTATCTCGTTAATCTACTTCACTAATGCTGCTTAATGCTATTGCCTCAAAATTAATTTTATAAAACAAAATATGGCTTACAATGTAACCTAAAGCTTGGCCAGAAATATTCAAAAGATGGTTGGGTTTATTTAAGTGTTTTGCTTAACAATCTTTCCTTAGGTTGTGTGAATTTAGACTCGTGTCTAATCATGTGATGCTGATCTTCTAACTTTTTGTAGATCAAATACCTTATGTTGAATGTGGGGATTATGTGGCCTTCAACAATGAGAAAGGTGGAGTGATTGAAAGTTTAAAGGAGGATGGTGTTGTTGATTTAGATTCTGGACTTCCTAGCCGCACTGTGCCAGAATGGTTGGCAATGAAAGCAATGATTACCACATGGCTCGCAGATGCTGTTAGTTTTGAGCTTTGGGCGGGAACTGATAGAACTTCTGCAGATACAATATATTACTCTGATCTTCCCTGGCCAATTGGAAAGGCCCTCCACTTTATGCAAACCTCGAAGGCAAAGCAGTTACTTGAGATAACAAAGGTTAATGCTGAAAGAAGAGAAACCGAGGTACCATTCACTCTGCTGTTTTATCCATTAAAAAATTTCAACTATATTAGACTGGATACTGAAATTGTTCTTAAGGTGTTTTTAAATCATGCCCTGTTACCTAACAGATTAATATGTTGACAGATCTATAGGAGGGCGAACCTTGCATATCAAGCACTATCAACACTATTAGGCGAGCAGACGTTTTTCTTTGAGAACAGGTGATGCTCCATTGTGAGTCAGTTTTCTTATTATGTCACGTTCAATTAGTAGAATTCCTTACAGAAGTCTATTGTTAGTGACTAGTGTAAATGTTTCATCATTTTGTGTACAGGCCAACAAGTTTGGATGCAGTTTTCCTTGCGCACGCGCTTTTCACCCTTCAAGCTTTACCAGTGAGTTCTACTTCTATTTACATCATTCTGCTGATGTTATGGCTGTGCATTCTAATGGACTGTCAAGCTGTTTATTTGAATTGTGATTAAGCTTATCACGCGTTTTTATCTGTCAAGCCAATAAGCTTAATGGAACTGTAGCTTCTCAGAGAAATTTTGAACTTTAGCTTTGATATAGAATTCCTTGAGTTGAAGTATTCTCTGTGCAAATCTGTTTCGGGCGCAAAATGTTGTCTGAGATGGAACTTATGATTTGAACGGTCTTAGTTGTGTGCTATTCTGTCCGTCCTTTTTGATTGACTGGATTTGGTGTCTAAAATATGAGATAAAGTACCTTGCCTGAATTTAATGTATTCTTTTATGTATGTCTCTGTGATTATAGGAAACATCTTTGTTGAAAAGCAAGCTCTTGGAGCATAGGAATCTTGTAAGATACTGCGAGGATCTCAAGGCAAAGTACTTGGAAGCAGGCCCAACATCATCTTCAACAATCCCCAAGTCTCCTTTTGAACCTTCATCATCTTCAACACCAAGAAGAGGAACCCGATCAAATTGGAGTAAGAGATACACTACTTCTACCTTTTTTCCTTTTTATATTAACTGATCACATGTATCATGCACGAGAGATCAACTTTTTAGCTCCTAAAGCGGTTTGCTGTTGCGAGAACCCTAGTGATAACCTTCAGTTACTTATATTCCCTGAATATTGTATTTTGCCAGGTGCAAAGCCCAAAAGCAAACCCAAGAGAGAAAGGACAGAAGAAGAGAAAACATTCAAAAGAAGAGCCAAATATTTCCTCGCAACTCAGTTTGTTGCTGTTCTGGTCTTTTTCGCTCTCTCTGGTCCCGAATCTGATGGCGAGATGGATGGCAATGATATGGAGTATGACGACTAAACGCAAACACTGGTTTCCACCGTTCCAGCATTGTTGTGAAGTGACAAGCAGATTTTTCCCTTTGATTATCCTGTTAGTTGATTAAAAGCTCTAGTCACTAGTCTGATCTTTTTTGTGTGATGCATTTTAGCTTTCATGTATGGTCTCTTGAGTTGTGAGTGCAGGCATTCACTTTCCAACCCTGGTGAAATTTTGATACAACATTTTTTGTCTGTTGATAAATAAAAACACAAATTAGAATTTATTTCTATTTTTTGCTTGTGCTTTATTTTTGATCACAATGGTCTAAGAATGTCCCTCCAGTTAGGGCTTCGACCTATAGGAATCCCAGGATTTCAACAATATTTTTACTTCTGACTGAGTTCATGTTATAGAACTGAATGATCATGTCTCTAAGTACACTCAAATGGGATTTCAACATTCTGCCAGAATAAAGACTAACAGGGTGTTTGTTTAAATCTGACTCGGCTCGAGTCAGATGTCAGATTGTTTGTTTTTTTATTTTGAATCAGATTTGACTCGGCAATTGATTCAGACCTAATCCTGACTCGGATCAATTTGAGTCAGTTAAAAATGACAAATACGAGTCTGTTGAGTCAGATTTAACTCAAAAAAACAAACATATCAAGTCAGACCTAGTTGAGTCAGATCTAGTCGAGTCAGACCCAGGTAAAAAAAAAAAACATGATGTAAGAAGCAGGCCTGCAAAGTGCAAAACTAATCTGTAATCACCAGTTAACTTGATCTTGATTTTGATTTTAACTTTTAATTACATTTACAGTAATTTTGATTGATGATCTAACTAAAAAGCTAAAAAAGAATATGAAGAAAGAAACATCTAATGACCGAATTACACCCCAATACTCCTTGTTTCTGGCTGGGTTCTTGAGACAATCTCCCATTGGTTAACCAGCTCGGCATATCCATCTGCCGAGCAAATTGCGAATTCCGACAAAGAACTAATTGCAACAGACATACCAGCACATAATACATTCATTGCTACCTCTGCTGTTCTTTCTGCAGACATAGAATCTTCTTCTTCTTCTTCTTCTCCTCCACGAATTTCCATAATCTCCAAATCTCTACACGAGTCGGGCAAGAACCCAACACCACCAAATCTTTTCGATCCTGCTGGAGTCCCAAAACGTTTTGATCCTCCTGGAGTCCCGACATATCGTTTTGATCCACCTGGAGTCCCGGCAAATCGTTTTGATCCTCCCGGAGTCCGTCTAGAATCGTCCCTTAGTTGTTGTGTATACAATGATCCCATCCCTGCTGCAAAGAGATCTATCCCACGGTTGGCACCTACTACAGCCTGCACAGGGCCTTCCTGCATAGCGTCTAAGAATCTAGACCACTGAATGCAGATTCCAAATATTGCTGGTGCCCCATTTGAACGACGAGGAGAATTGGGTAACTTTGATGTATCAGTATCACACTGCATACATCGCAGTAGCCAATTTCTTAATGCACTGACATAGGATCGCTGAGCAGTGACCCATGACTCAAAGCTAGCCTTCCAGTTAAGGAGTTCTATCTCCAGATTTACAGCTGATTGTGCAAGTCGGTGTGGCTCAGAGGAAAACATGTTGCTGAGCTTGTGTGAGGTAAGTTTTGACGGTGTACCAGCTAACAACAATTTGGCTTCATCAAGGGTTCGCTTCTGTGCTTGGTGACATGCGGCCATTACTTTCCACATCCTTGCTAGTCTGTAATGTGTTGTACGGTGTTAGTTTACTGCTCAGGTTCAGACCAATAGGTTCAAAATTCTCAACTAGAGGCGGATACAAAACCATAAGTTTGAAACCAAAATGTTTGATATGTTTGAGATTGTTCTTAAAATGGAAAATATATGGTTTGTAAAACCGAAGTAGAATGATTGATGTACTGCTAAAACTAACCAAATTGAAAACATACCCTTGTACCAATTCGACAAGTTGTGGTTGAAGTTCTTCATCCCTTAAGGTCTCAATCCTTTTTGCAACTGCTTCAACCGAATGTATTGAAACCTTGATTTGGGTATGAAGATCTCTAATGGCTGCTCTTGTTTTATCACATACATTAGGATCTTCTCCTTTCACATCTTGGCTCCTTAATTGCATACATTTTTTCTCGTATGCCATCCTTATACGTTCTCCTGACTGATTAATTGGCAAAAGTTCAAAAAAAACATCAGATTGATGGCATCCTGCTGCCCTATTTGAATCCAAATCTTACCATTTCTATAAGAAACCTAATGAGAAAATGTATGTACCTTGACTTCTCCATACAGCTTCTTCTCCCAAGCATATAATCTGTCTAGTGTTGATTGATGACATTCGGATAGCATACATGACTCCTCTGAGAATTCACTACTACTATCACCACCGTACTCGAGGAAAACATATGGAAAAGACTCATCTGTAGTCGGCCATAAAAGATATTGGGAAGAACCAACTTTCTTCACATTCGGCCCTAAAAAAATAAGGAGTTAGGGGCCGAATACACATTCGGCCCTAAAAAAATAACGATTTAGTACGTATTCGGCCCTAAAAAAAATAGGGGCCGATCATTCGGCCCCTAACGTGTATATGGAAATAGTGGCCGAATTAGCATTCGGCCCTCACGATAAAAATAAATAGGAGCCGAATGTTCAGGTGTGCATAGTAGGGGCGGACAGTGTAACATTCGGCCTGTAACCCATCCCAACAATAGGGGCCGAATGTACATTCGACCCCTAAAGTGTATATGGAAATAGGGGGCGAATATATATTTGGCCCCTAAGGTGTATATAAAAATAGGGGCCGAATGCATATTCGGCCCTCATGGTTCTGTTTCTGTGTGTGGTAGAAGAAGAGAGATGGAAGATGCTGTTACTATAGAACCAGGTTTACTGCCTACATCAAATCTAAACCGTCCATTTAGTGATTTTGATG
>JAJJMA010125887.1:0-12081 GCA_023529015.1 Papaver nudicaule | reverse complement strand
GGGATATTATATCATCGTTTTTTATTTTTAATTTTGTTAACATTTTTGTCTGTGTGTGGTGAATTAGGTTATTATTCAAGGGTTTAAGAGTTACAGAGAACAGATTGAAACTGAAGAATTCAGTCCTAAAGTTAATTGTGTTGGTAATGGCTTTCGTCCTTTTACTTGTAATTGCTTAATGTCATTTTCGTGTAATATAGTTTGTTTCGTAGATTTCATTTTCGTGAAATTTATAGTTCAAGTTTCTAGTGTTGTCTATGCCTTTTCGTTTAATCGACTGATGTTATTTTTTTTTAACATGTATGTAGTTGGTGCTAATGGATCTGGCAAAACTAACTTCTTTCAAGGTAACTAATTCTACAAATAACTTTTGTTAAGAATGTGTAGTTACTTGATATTGGCTGTATGTATTGTTTTTGCTATTATTGACATGTGATTGGTGGGTTGCTTCCAATTTTTAGCGATTCGATTTGTACTGAGTGATCACTCCCAGTTCCAGAACTTGCGGAGTGAAGATAGACATGCCCTTCTCCATGTATGTTTCCTGTATCTTTTTTATCTAGATTCATATGTTTGAGTTCATTTTGTGTTTTCTTTGTTACTGAATTCTCTTACTTTACACAGGAAGGCGCAGGACACCAAGTATTATCTGCCTTTGTGGAGATAGTTTTCGATAATTCTGATAATCGCATGCCTGTAAGATTTTTTTACCATCTCCGCAGTTTTATGTTTATCTGTAATATGCATTGGTGTTTTTCTTTCTAGTTCGCGTCGGAGGTTTTTTATGTTAGATTATTCGACGAGTTGTATGTTATAGTAGCTTGCTTCATGTAGATGTACCAATATCGAAGTGAACAGTTCACTAAACAACAATCCTCATTACCATTTTACCCATTTGTAATGATACTGTTTTCTATGTTGGTTTATCTCTTCATTACCTAGAACTACTAAAGTAGATTTTCGAGCATGAGAAAGTAATCTCCATAGAAGAATTCAAAGTTTTCTAGACTGGTTTGACAATGCTACATTGATTATTTGAGGACGTGAACAAATTTGGCTGTTTCTGGAAAGTCAGAGAGGTCCGAGATGCAGCATAATATTTAAGGCATAGTTTGTATGTTGATGACACTCATTTAATCTTAGCCAGCTTTATTCTCGTGCTTCATTACATTAGTCAGGATCCTTGCTAGTAATTTACCTTCTATATTCCAAAATAGTCCACAGTAACATTTCCATACGAACTGCACTATTCATATAACCGGGTGTTTCTCAAGCTGCTCAAAAATAAGAAATGAAATATGTGGGGGCAGGTATATTTAGCGTTGTTCTGCACGGGTGACACTAACAAAAAATCACGAATTTGGTTCCTTGGGTGGTTATGGTGGAACCAGGTAGATTATGTCATCTGTTGATGGCAAACACAACACACATTTTTTGTTACAAAATTATGGTATTATCTAATTATACCCGAAGCTTCAGTGCCTTATGTCTTACTTTTATGAAAAGTTCTAGAATATGGAAAATGCTGATTAGGTGTACGTTGCCAAATGACTCTCCCGACATTGCCGGTATGTCTTATTTCCATTATAAGAATTAGCCTTATTTCCATGATTTGGAAGGTCTTCATAAAGTCGTGCATCAAATGTTTCCTTTAAGAATTAGGAAAAAAGCTAATCTCATTGGCTATATTATCGATTTTGATGACATGACTAAGCCATATGGAATGCCACAGAACTTTGCACCAGATATTTAACAACATTGATTGATATTAACGAAGTTATTGCTTACTGTAACTCTTTTATATTTTAATTTGAGTACCGATGGTTGCCGTGTACAAACGTAGTAATGATGTCTGTTTTTATACGCGTGATATAGTTGCCATACCGTATCAACGAAAGTGATATTTGTTTCGTCTCCAGGTAGACAAGCAAGAAGTGCGTTTGAGGAGAACTATTGCTCTGAAGAAGGATGAGTATTATTTGGATAAAAAACATATCACGTAAATTACCTTGTTCTTAACATTTTATTTCGTCGTTGCTTCCATTAGTGAAGCTTTAAGAAAAACGTGCTTTTATCGATTTGCAGGAGAACTGAAGTTATGAATTTACTAGAAAGCGCAGGGTTCTCTCATTCCAATCCTTATTATGTTGTTCAGCAAGGAAAGGTATGCAAGCGTAATTCCTATTTGACATTACGGTGCACCTTGAAGATTTCTTGGTTTATTTAGCCTTACATTCATCTTTCTGGTCACAGATAGCAAAGTTGACATTAATGAAGGACTCCGAGCGATTGGATCTGCTAAAAGAAATTGGGGGCACCCGAGTTTATGAAGAGAGACGCCTTGAGAGTGAAAAAATTATGCAAGATACTGGTAATAAGTTCATATATTCGTTGAACTACTTGTTGCCTTATTGTACATTTGGACTTCAATGAAAGTTTCTTGTGTTGATTAGGTAAAAAGAGGAAGCAGACAATGCAAGTTGTTCAGTATTTGGATGAGAGACTAAGGGAGCTAGATGAAGAGAAAGAGGAACTGAAAAAATATCAGCAGCTTGACAAGCAGCGGAGATCTTTGGAATATACCATTTACGATGAAGAACTCCTTGATGCAAGAAAACAGTTGGAGAAGGTTAGTCTTTATTGTGTTTCTGTTAATGTAGGATTTTACTTTCTCACTTCCTAGACACTTGCACTGTAAGTTGTCTCTTATATTGTTAGTACCAATAACTGGCATTGCTTGCTAACTGTACGTAGGAAATATATTCCAAACAAAGTTCACAAATGGCCCTCAACTGATAGTATACTAGTCCTATTATAACAGTTCTTATCGGTTGCTTATATGCTGATATTCCATTGCTTGGTTGAGTCTTTAATCTTGTTTCCGTCATTCTCAGGTAGAAGAAAATCGCAGTAAAGTTTCTGAAACCTCAGCCAAGATGTATAATGATGTGCTAGATGCCCATGAAAATGCGAAGAAATTAGAGAAGGAAGCTAAAGACCTCCATAAACATATTCGAGGTTTGAGCAAAGAGAAAGAAGTAATAGAGAAACAGCGGACAGAGGCAGTGAGGAAGCATGCCCAGGTTGATCTTGATGTTAGAGATTTAGAAGAGAGAATTTTTGGGAGTAAGAGAGAGAAGGTATCTATTATGACCTTTAAATTATGTTAACAATCTTCGTTTAAAATTTTAGAATTAGAATCAAGGGTGATTTACGAGGTTAACTGTATCAGTTGATGTTGCAATTTTTTGCATCCTTTTAGGAGGAAGCTGCTAGGGAGCTTGATGTTCTTGAAAGGGAAATTCAGGAATCCAGAAGTGAGCTGGAAGCAGTTCGATTTTCATACAATGATCAGATGACTAAGGAAGAGGAAATAACAAAAGGGTTTGTTTCTTTGATATCTGTATCTAAACTATTTATATGCACCCAAATTTTAGATATGCTGTAAGGTTCAATAATTGCACAAGTGGATCCATTGTCTGAATAGCCAATGCACGCTATAAGTGTTTTTCTTTTCTTTCTTTCACTAGGAACTTGTCCGTAACCGTAATGAATTCCCAGAAATCTAATATGCAATTTGAATTAGATAGGAAATAATCTTCTCCTATGAATACCTTTGTACTAAATAGAAAAGTAGAGAGGCAAAAAAGTAAAACTGCGTCCAAACTAAGATTTTACTGATTCAAGCTTTTCCTCATGAATTTGTCATTTACAAGCTTTTCCACAGAATTTTTTCATATGTTTTTTTCTTTTTGGAACTTGTAGGATAATGGATAGGGAAAAGAAGCTCAACATTCTTTATCAAAAGCAAGGCCGTGCAACTCAGTTTGCTAACAAGGTGGCCCGAGACAAATGGCTTCAAAAGGAAGTTGATGATCTTCAACGAGTTCTTTCCTCTAATTTGGAACAGGTAATTGCTTCCTATGAAGTATGAACATGCGATATTTTGATGCGAGCAGGTCATATACTTCAAAAAAGATTGCAACTTAACTCAATAAAAATAGTGGTTTAGTCAAGTAAACTTGTGAGGGTTGAAGTAAACTTGCGATGGTTGTTCTTATCATCTTTTAGGCATTTTCTGAAGTTTGTTCTGTACGTTTCATTTCTTTTCATTTCAATACATTTAGCTTGGACCTGTAAGGTAATAACTGATTTCTACCACTTCATTTTGCAGGAGAGTAAACTTCAAGATGAAATTCAGGACCTTAATTCCCGATTTCAAAATCAAGCTGCATATGTTGAGGAACGTGAAACAGAGTATAAGAAGCTGGAATCCTGCATTCCAAAGTATCAGGATCGCTTTTGCAGTTTAAAGAAACAGAGGGATGAACTACAAGACAAAAGAAAGTATGTTTTGTAAACTACATTCTTTTCATTTAATTTAATATCTGAAATCAGTCCTCTATGGCTAAGTCATCTATTGTTGTTTCAGGTCATTGTGGGAGAGGGAAAGTGAATTTTCTTCAGAAATTGATAAGCTAAAGTCAGAAGTTGAGAAAGCTAGAAAGAGCCTTGATCATGCTACTCCTGGTGTGAGTAATTGCTTGAGTACTTTGCATCTTTTCTCTGCTGCAAGTTTTGCGGAATAGGAAATATAATTAGGCATCTGCTTTCCTGAATAGAATTGTGTTTGCTTGGGGTTCCCCCAAGTTGTCCATTAATTATTCAGTTCGCTTAAATTAGTGTTTGATATTACTATCCAAGAGTCATACATGTTGAGGCACTTGCAAGCAACTCTACCATGTGAACATGTGGTCCCAGCTCTGGGGTCGCTACTGTACTCTGCTCAATTAGCCTCTCGTCATAAAAAATCCATCCACCATATATTGGTGTGACGAATTGTTATATATCTGTAGATGTTGGATATTATCTGGTAGTTTCCATGGCTGTAATCTGTAGGTGTTGAGTATTCCTAAAATAAGTCAGTAAAAATAGTAATC
The DNA here is from genome assembly GCA_023529015.1 of Papaver nudicaule. Classification (NCBI taxonomy): domain Eukaryota; kingdom Viridiplantae; phylum Streptophyta; class Magnoliopsida; order Ranunculales; family Papaveraceae; genus Papaver; species Papaver nudicaule. Next base: position 7,141 of record JAJJMA010125887.1, on the reverse strand, counting down.
GAGAAGAAGATTAGTCAGTATACTTAAATGTAATGTTATTGTAGACATTGATATGCCAACTTTTGGTTTCAGGATATCAGAAGGGGGTTGAATTCCGTCAGAAGGCTTCGTGATGATCACAGTATTCAGGGAGTGTTCGGTCCAATTATAGAGTTGCTTGATTGTGAAGACAAGTTTTTCACTGCTGTTGAAGTAACTGCTGGAAACAGGTTTAGATTGTGTGCTCCATTGTTTCTTTTCCAAAGAAAGTAGAAATCAAAGTCTTTAGGTCTTCATTCTCAGGTTTTCTGTTCTATAAATTCATGCTTTGAGTGTTTGACTAAGACAATTCTTTGCATCCACAGCTTGTTCCATGTAGTGGTTGAAACAGATGATATATCCACCAGATTAATTAGATACCTTAATTCAGAAAAAGGTGGACGTATCACTTTCATACCGTTGAACAGAGTGAAGCCCCCACACATAAAATATCCGAACAATGGTGATGTTGTACCGCTGGTGAAAAAACTTAAATTCTCTTCGCATCATAGTGCAGCGTTTCAACAGGTTGAATTTCACCTCTATAGTTTGCTGCCTCTTAAATTGCTTAGTTATCGGGTTCCCAGTTATTTATCCCAACGTTTGTTGGACTTCCTATCTTGTTATTAAAAATTAACTCTTCTTTTCTAGGTATTTGGGAGAACAGTGATTTGTAGAAACTTGGATGTTGCCACTACAGTTGCTAAGACAGATGGTTTGGACTGCATAACTCTGGAAGGTCTAGAAATAACTGTAAATAACACCCTTTACTAAGCAGTTTGCATGTAATCCGAAAGCTTAACAACACTTCACTCCTACCAGGTGACCAAGTAAGCAAGAAAGGTGGCATGACAGGGGGGTTTTATGACCATAGACGGTCAAAGCTGAAGTATATGGATGCTATTAAGCAAAACACTAAGGCTCTCACCAGTAAAGAAGAGGACTTGGAGAAACTTAAAACGGAACTTCAAGATATCCTAATGAAATGGTTTTGCATTTTTTATTGAATATTTTCGTCACATGAGTTTCTTGCATACCATATTTAGGGAAATAGTCATTTGTCCTTACAATTGTATAACACCTTCTGCTATCTCTTGTTATGGTTCTACGGGGTGATACTTTTGTCCTTCTTAAGTTTTAACAAGGTGCCATAAATTTGCATGAAAACATAAACAGCTAGGATTTTACTTAGCTTTCCTCACAGATAGACCAGGAAATCACAAAACTCGTCAGTGAACAGCATAAGGTTGATGCTGAGGAGTCCCATAACAGGTCAGAGCTGGGGCAAATCAGGCAGGATATTGCTAATGCTAAGAAACAAAAGGAATCGATATCTAAAGCACGTCAAAAGAAGGTACCAAGGGAACCTTATATGTATTTCCGTGATTAAGCGTTGATAGCAAGCTATCAAGTTGTGGCGAGTTTAATTATACAGGTAATATAAGCCTGAGTTTGTTTGTATTTGTAGGAAAAGTTGCTAGCAAATGCCCGTACTCAAATCGACCAGCTCCAAGCTAGTATATCCATGAAACAGTCTGAGATGGGAACAGAACTTGTTGATCACTTGTCATTAAACGAAAGAGAACTTCTGTTGCGATTGAATCCTGAAATTAGTGAACTGAAAGAAAATCTCATTGCTTGCAAAACGGACCGGATAAAGGTCTGTGTAGCGCAGTCATATCTGATGTTATGTGATACTTCTGGATATCGGTCATGGTTATTAAATATATCTTCCTTTTTTAGATGGAAACAAGAAAAGGAGAGCTGGAAACCAATTTATCAACAAATCTTGTAAGGCGGCAACAAGAGTTGGAGGCCATAGTATCATCTGCCGACGATGATACATTGCTCAAGGAAGTTGAGCAGAAGAGACAGGATCGTACAGAGGCTAAAAAATCTTTTGATGATGCAACAGAAAGGCTAAACAGTGAGATTTCTGTCCTGTTCTTTTATTTTTTTTTGTCAAAAAGTCATATCTCGAAGACTATTACATAACTGAAAGGGTGATACTATACAGGAGTTTCGAAGAAAGTTGATGACCACACGAAGCAAATGAAAGATATAAAGGATGAGAGAAATAAATTAAAAGTAAGTCTGCGCCTTATGGTGTTTTTTATAATTAATTGCGTCTGTCAGCTTATGGTAGCATTAACATGGTTATGTGCTCCTGGTAGGCTCTAGAGGACAGGTATGAGCGTACGCTTCAGGAGGAGGCGAAAGAGCTTGATAAGCTGCTAAGTAAAAGGAATACATTTTTAGCTAAACAAGAGGATTGCATGAAGAAAATAAGAGATTTGGGTTCTTTGCCCTCAGTTGCCTTCGAAAAGTAAAGCTTTCCCATAATTTCAATTGCGCCATTGTATCTATAGAGTTTCATCAGTTTACTTGGAGTAGTTCATATTTAGCCTTGTTGTTTGCTTCATGTTTTTATCTTGGTGTGTTTTCATTTCATTTTGTTTTGCAATGCTTAAATGGTGCCTCTAGGGCTCTAGGCTACTTTCTGCTAAATATCTATCTTATTATTTGTCGAATAGGCGCAAGAACATTAAAGAGTTGCACAAAATGCTTCACAAGTGCAATGAGGAATTACAGCAGTTTAGCCATGTCAATAAAAAGGCGCTGGACCAGTATGTCAACTTCACGGAGCAAAGAGAAGAACTCCAGCAGAGGCAAGCTGAATTGGATGCAGGCGATGATGTACTACTCTACTCTTTTATCTGTTAACAGTAGTTACATGTGATGTTAAGGTTGGACACTTGATTCGATGACTAATTGGCTCTTATAATTGTGCAGAAAATCAAGGAACTAATCCAAGTTTTGGATCAGCGGAAGGAAGAATCAATTGAACGTACATTCAAAGGTGTAGCTCGGCACTTCCGGGAAGCATTCTCTGAGCTCGTGCCAGGTGGCCATGGATTTTTGGTCATGATGAAGAAAAAGGTTTTCTTTTATATATTTATTTATAATGTAGTTTTATTTGAGTAATACGAATCTGCTCAAAGCGTATTTTGCTCATATCCTCTATTGAACTGTTGATAGTTAGGTCTCTCTTCTTGTATATCTGATTCTGTATAATTCTTGTCCACTGAATTTGGATTAATCATTCCGTCGTACGACACTAGGAGGATTTCTTACATACGTCCAGAGCACCTTAGAATGACTTCGAATCTAACTTGGAACATTTTTGAATGTCACAGGATATTGTCCGCATATTTAGGCTATAAATAGCAATTAGGTCTAGCGAGCTTAATAGTTTTATTTTAAAAGCTTATTTGAACGTCTTGATTGAACATTCTGGGTTCTTTGTTACATGGTAAAATGCTCCCTCCATAGGCACAATTTCACAAAACACAGCGACACCACCCCTTCCACGCACACCCTTTGCTGTAAGTATATAATACATCTGCGGTTTCTTCCATACAGGATGCTGATCATGGAGATGATGATCATGATGAGGACAGGCCGCATGAGGCAGAGGCTGAAAGGAGGGTTGAGAAGTATATCGGTGTCAAAGTCAAGGTATTTATATCCTTCGAGAGTGGAGTTTAACATATGGGAAAATTCACAAGTTTCATCACTAATGGCCTATGGTTCTCAGTCAGCTTGTATCAATTTTGATTCTTTCAATCAGCTTGTATCAATTTGAAATTGTGAATTTGTATTCAGGTTTCTTTCACTGGTCAAGGGGAGACGCAGTCCATGAAGCAGCTCTCTGGTGGTCAAAAAACTGTTGTGGCCTTGACTCTGATCTTTGCCATACAGAGATGCGATCCTGCTCCATTCTATCTTTTTGACGAGATTGATGCCGCACTAGATCCGCAATATAGAACTGCTGTCGGGAGTATCCAACACATAGTTTCGCCATTTGCCCTCATATATATATGTGTTATTTCTTCTTGTTTGTTTATATTATCTATATTGCACAACTGTGAACATTAGGGGATTGGCCAAATGTTAAAGGTATATTACCTTGCAACCTGGAAGCATGTAGTTAACTTCCCATGAGGTTTTCCTGTAGGCTGCTGTGAAAGAAAAGCAGAAAGTAGAACTTTTCTTGGTTCAGGAGGTTGAAGGAGGGCATGGCATGGAGACAGCTAACATGAATAGACTTAGAGCTGCATAGCAATAATAGAAATGCAAATACGAAAATGGTACCTCGGCCCTCAGGAAAATGTTGCATGAGCACATAATAGAAGAACCTATTTTTAGTTGAAAAAAAAATATAGAAACATTCTGATATATATCACATAGGCGTAAACTTCTTCCGTCTTCTTACGGTAGAGTGACGTGTTTTAGCACGGTATCTTTGTTATCTAAGTAGTATATGTCATCATGAATGTTTAGTATGCGAGTCATATGCCTCATCTTTCTAAATCTTATGATGGACATTCATCTTAGGTAAATCCCATGCATTTTATTTATCTCCAAAAACATGGCTGGTCTTCTGAAGTGTGTTATAATTAAGTTACCGTTGTTCCTTTGGATCCTTGACTTATGTGTTTCATAGATATGATACGTCGCTTGGCAGACATGGCAAATACCCAGTTTATAAGTACTACTTTCAGAACAGAGCTTGTGAAAGTTGCAGACAAGATATACGGTGTGACACATAAAAATAGAATGAGTTTCGTGAATGTGATCTCTAAGGATCAAGCCTTTCGCTTTGTCGAGCACGACCAGTCTCATAATGCCTGATAAGGTAATGCACTTTCAGTTTTTTAAACCACTGTTTACTATTTCAGTATGAAATGAATATAGATGGGAGAGACTCTCATTTTGTTGTTTGGAATTTGTAGGTCACGCAGGCTGGGAATTTTTTTTAAGGCAAGAATAGCAAAATGTTTATAAAACCTAAGTTCTAACATATTCAAGCTTGGTATAACCAAATGCCGACGTTGTAAATAAATGTGGTGGATTCTGTATAGTGAAGCAGGGATGTCAGATTCTAGGTTTTTTTAGCTTGGTCCACCAGGCTCTCCCCCGCCTGCGTGGCGCACCCCTATTGGTCGGTGGAGCAGCAGGGGGCCCTGCCCAGTGTTTCATCACCCAATCACAGCGCGCCACGCCTGGTGGAAACACTGTTGGTGGACGGATCCGGGGGCATATTATCAACTTATAAAAAGTCACTTATTCAGCATCTCAGGTTATGTTTCCCTCAATCCCTTGAACTTGTTTTGTAGTGACTTTATTGACAGGCCTCTTATAAAAAGTCATTTATTCAGCATCCAGGTTACATTTCCCTTGAATTATACTTCCCTGTTGTTTTTTGTGTAATTTCTGATATCTTAGCACGTAATCTGTTTTTTCTTCTTTAGCTTCACTTGTGTGATTTCGAGCCTTTCAGGTCTGTATATCGTTGCAAGTACAAGAATAGATTTACCATTTCCAAGATAAAATTTCCCTTTTTCATTAAACTCTTTTACCATCTTACATACTTAATGGCATACAAATCTAGCTTATTTACCAGCAATTACATGTAAATTGCTCGATTTCCATGCCGACCAGATGGTTAAAAATAGAAAGAGGAGAGATGCAAAGTAGGCTAGAAATATAGATTCCATGATTCTGTGACAGAATTTCCCGAACTGATCACATATTTTCATCCAACCCGTATGTTCGTTCCCCTTGAGAGCAATAAATCCAAACGAAGTAGCAGCTGCACATCTTGTTAAGCAAAACATCGTCGCTACCTGAGCAAAAAAACCGACATGATTGTTACCGAGATGATTGACAAAACATGGTATCAATATCAAAAGATTAAGAGTTTCAAATCCATGGACCATGCATGAAGCATCCAGACTTACCAAATCAGTCATGAAGACAATGAAATACTTGTTTCGATCTGAATTTTTGGAACATGGTTTAGCTAAAACCAGCGACACGACTGAGAAGAAACTTGCAACTCCGTTCGCCACTACAAAATACCTGTACAAGGATAGTTCAAACCATAGGTTAGTGGGTTAACCTTGTGCAAGAACTAGTACTGATGAGTAAAGCTTACTTGAACGCCCCAGAGTACGAATACTTGGCAACAAATTCGATACCAAGATATAGTGTGCTTTGCTTATATGTGACCATCAATACTATGGAAATCAATGAAGATATGATCCCTATAACCCTCATAGGAGTTTCTACATAAACGAAATTCCCCCCTAGTTTAAGAAATGGAGTTTTCTCCTGTAAACTCCCCATTGAAGACCTATTAACAGGAGAAATGAAAGAAAAAAGAGTAATGAAGAGGGTGGTCAAGTGTGTTGTGTGAATTTATAGAAGAAAGGCAGAAATGGTAAAAGGTTGAGTACTAGGCTGTAACATTTAACTTTCCTATATGGTACATACTTAGCTAGACATCTCACCTCACGCTTCATATTGCTCGCATAAAGTCATGATTGCTATGGCCATTGTTGCCAACATCAGCACTTTCTTGAAATTATTCACCAATTACTTAAAGAAGAAACACAATACCAATAAGGAAAAGGGATAAATTTAAGATTAACGCATAAACTTAAATCGAAAAGTAAGATAAGTTTGGGTTTCTAATTTTAATTTTAAAGTGATTTTAAAAGTTAAAATTTAAACATCCAGTTTGTAAAGTTGGAAAATTCTGTTTTTGTTGTAGGGCTTATGGCCCATGTATGTGAGGTCGAAGTAGGGTTTCTCCTTTACTCATGTATATAAAGGGTTTATACCATGTAATAATACACACATATCTCTATCAATAATATATTCATTTTTCTCTTTCTATTTTACTTCTTTACGTTGTCATGCACGAAGCCCTAACCCTTGAGTTGCGGTCGATTTTTTTTTTCTTACGAAGTTCGGCAAAGCTAAGTTTGATTGACTTATTTATTTATTTTTTCTTTAAAAAAAAATGCTATTGCTTTGCTGTTGTTTACGATCATCAAGTTCGCGGAACGAAATTCTAATTTTTATTTGATTTGATTGATTTTTTTTTTTCGAGGCTGTCATCATCGATTCATGGGTCAATGAAGCTAATATTGGTCGGTTTACTATCAAAAACGCTGGCTCGAGCGAAGGAAACTCCATCACCGTGAAGGGAACTGTACTATTTTTTCTCAGTCAATTCTATGCGACTTGAGGTACACCGATAAACACTTATCGA
>JAJJMA010125882.1:0-12521 GCA_023529015.1 Papaver nudicaule | reverse complement strand
TCTCTGCACAGTTGTGAGAGAATCAAAACCAGTGCCATATTTCTTTAATCATCAAGAAAATTTGGGGAATTTTTCCTTTTGCTATTTGGTAGACTGTTTGGGGAGAACGAAACTGCAGACTCTACAACAATAAGAAGCGTAGTCTCAATCAGCTTATTGTTACAGTCAAGTGTACTATGTATAGTTGGTCTTTACATACAAAACTATTTGATGGTTATTCTCTTAGTACACTCATTTGTAATTGGAACGCTGTGACGGGTCGCAGCTAATTCTTTGGTCATTCTAGCCTTCATTGCTTTGATGAATCGCTAGATTTTAATAAATTTTGCCTTTGCACTGTCAAAAAAAAAGAACAACAAGAAGTATTTCAGACATAGAAGCATGTCACTTTCTCTCAACATCCCACTTCAAGATAGCTTTTGCATAACAGCAGTCAAATAAAACCACATGTTTACATACAGCAAGAGTTCATGGATGTGACCTGAGTAAGAGAAACCAATATAGTTGGCGCCAAGAATCTCATACCTGAATAGGAGGACTTGACTGACCAAGTACAGTTATAAATTTATAATGAAAAGCAAGTGCAGGTCATCAAATCAACTCTAAATTGGTACATAAAGGCAATGTTACTGTTCGGTAGCCTCGAAGAAACCCATATGCATTACTAGGGTGTCGATTCAAGTAACTGATAAATGTCTATTACTTCCAACATCAAAACAAAAATGAATAACTTTGAACAATTCACACCACCTTGGTTGGGCAAATGTTTGTTCTAAGTAGTGAATTACCCAACAGTCTAGTTTATGAAGATACATAATCGTGATTCAACTCGATTGCTTATCAAATGAAAAGGTCTTTAATTGTGATAAGATATATTAGATACAACAAATGGATTTGCAAAGTTTACATATTGCAAAACTGTATTATCTTTGCAAAAGAAAAGAATAGCTTCTGAGCATGAAAAGCAGTTTTTTTTTTTCTAACCTCAGAAACTTTTCTCTCATACAAATTCAACAACATACTAAATATTACTACCTAAAAAACTAAAACATGAAGATTAAGAAATCACCATTGAGTGGTAGTAGTAGTAGCTGCAGCAGCGGAAGAAGAATTCCCTAACAGTGTAAGTCTGTTTCTTTGTGTACAACTTCTCACTTCAAGAAAGGCTTTTGTAGCAGAGCAGTCAAATAAACCTCATCATTCTTAATTCCACTAGTATCATTCTTATCGGCAATAGCCCATTTCACTATCTTATAACCTAATTTCTTAATCATAGGACTGTAAGTCTCTTCAAGATCCAACCTCTTACTGAAAAAATGATCTACCCAAAGATACCCACCACTTCTCAACACTCTATCCACATCATAAAACAAGAATTCCATTGAAGTAGTAGGAATCCATCGATTCACAGCGTGACTAAATCTAACAAGATCAACAATCCCATCAAAGATAGGAAATCTCTGTTGCAATGGAACATGTAATGGAATGATACCTCTAAGAGCAATGACTTCATTATAAGGGGCACCTAAATTCATACTAGTAGATAAAACTGTAACATTGTGTAATTTCATTCTAGCTGCAAATGTACCAGTTCCAGCACCGACATCTAACCCCAAACGAATCACAGACGATGCAGATTTAGCAATTTGTAGTAATTGAGAAATTGGCAGATCTAAATCAGATTTAGGGTTTACGAATTTAGTAGATTCAACCTTCATATCAAATCCATCGTATTTACTAACAAGACACTGAAAACTCTTACAATTAACATAAGAAGACCAAGAAACAGCAGTATCAGGAAAGGAAGAAGGAAACGGATTGTTGGTTTTATACGAAGAAGGAATCGGTTTTGACGGAGTCGGTGTAAAACAACGACGACGAGGTAAAGGATGACAACCACGAAGGATAAGAGATTCAGAGAGTGAAGTATCAAAAGGGCAAAGTGAGTAAGGTGTATAATTCATATAACGATGTAGAAGTTCAGGATGATCATGACAAGCTGAAGCAATAGGTGAAATGTGAGCATAGAGTAAGAGATCTGATGGGATTGGTGGTTTAGAAGTGGTGTCAGGATCAGCAGTGGTTGAACGAAGATGAGTGAGGTGATTTATGGTAGCTCGGATAGTGTTGAGCTGATGAAGAAGATGATCTGGTACTTGTTGTGATGATTTTGAAGGTTTGTTTTGTAGTGATGATGATAAATGGTAGAGTGAGAGTATGTTTGTAGCTACCATTGCTAGTAAAAGCAGTAGATTTAATCCCATTCCGATACCCATTTTCTCTCTTCGCCTCACTCACTCGCTGCTACTGTGTTTCTGCTTCTTTGCTCAGCTTCTTTCAGATCTTTCGATCTGTGATAACTTTAGTCTAGAAGGATCACGGATTAGTATTCTATTCTAGGAGGAGTATTCTTTTTACTAGAGAAACGAGTCCGTGTCCAGTGTCCACATTCGTGCCGACTTTTTGGATACGTCGGTCAACTTATGCTCTTTCTCTTTCTCACTTGTTCGAATCCAATGATTCCAATCTACGCGTAAATGTGTTTGGGCTGGATATGTATCTGAGAAATTCTTGTGTTCCCAAATTGATGGGCCGTTTAGGGATCTGCTGTTTTTGGGGCTGTCGTTTTTTGTTGGGGCTTCAAAACACTAAAACCATCCAAATGATGTTATAAGAGATGTCTAAATAAGTGAGAAAAGTCTAAGTTACCCTTACAGATTTAGGATTACCCTAAATCTTAACTAATAATCCTAGTTTTATAACCCAAACCTTAAAAAAAAAAAAAAAACTGATTTACCTTTATCTCTTCTTCCTACTCCACTCGTTCTCATTCATCTTCTCCCTCTTTATCTCATTTTTCCCTTTCCTTCGTTCCTCGTCTCGATTCATCGCCGATACGAAAAATTCATCGTCTCGATTAAAAATCAAAGATGGCGAAAACAAAATCAACCCTTAGAGACACTATAATTGATCCAGGTATAGCAAGAGCAGCCTCAAATCGAGAATCAACAGCGGGAGAAACTTCAACCGAGAAAGAACCCTCCGCTGAAGTCCATCCGTCCGCTGAACCCTCCGCTAAAGACCCCAATATGCGTCTCAGGTACGAATTCTGAACAAACCTCATGTTTTCAATGATGTTTTCATTGTTTTTTTAGGTTATAATCATCGATTTAGGGTAGTTTTTTTGAGGTCAGTTATTTTTTACGGTTTAGTTTTCATATGAAACCGAGGCGTAAAACAGTTTTACGCCTTGAGAATCATTATCGTCCTAGGCGTAAAAGTTGCCCTAGTTTTGCCCTAGAGTTTTTATGCCTTCGAAACCAAGGCGTAAAAAAAGTGGACTGTGCTCACAAATATTTGCACCGTAAAAACACAAAGCAAACCGTAAAAAATGATATAAGGCGTACAACTCAAAATTGAAGCGTAAAATGTTTTGGATTTCAATTTTTTTCTCAAGGAAGTTTTACGCCTTAATATAGCAGTGCGTAAATTTTGAGTTCCTAAATTTTTTGGTTAAGTCTATTTTACGCCTTGGTTTGAATCCCATAACCACGGCGTAAATTTCTTTTGTAACATTTTTTTTTTGTAAACCATATTTTACGCCTTGGTTTACTGGGGCGTAAATATTTCAACCAAGGCGTAAAATGTAAAGTTGAGGCGTAAATTTAATGATGTCTCTCATATGTTTTGCTCATTGGTTGGTTGTTCATTTGTGTTGTTTGTGTATGTGTTTAGGGAACAAGTTAAACAAAAGAAGAAGAAAGGAAATGATCTTTCGCCTGTTGTCAGTCCCTCACCTCGGAATAAAAGTGATAAGTATTTAACTTTTACCAGGAGAGGTACAAAAAGGACTCAGGAACAATCAACATTACCTCAAAATGATGGACCAAATGAGATTGTTGAAGAAGAATCAATTCCAATCCAAGAGAATGAGATTCAACAAGAACCCAACCAATCTGAAGAGGAGAATGGCGAATCAGAAGAAGAAGAATCAGATGAAGAAGAATCAGATGAAGAAGAATCAGCTAAAGAAGACGACGAAAAAGAAGAAGTAGTCGCTCAGGATGTTTTTCTACCCCTTTCTCAAGAAGAAGCCACTCAACCTTTTGGTATACCTCCTCCAGAACCAAGACTTAAGAGGAAAGCTAGAAAGCCTTGGGCAAAAGCACCAGAACCCAAAGGCAAGCACATTCCTCCACCTGAAGATCAAACGTTCTGGTTGCCCAAACCTCCTAAGGGAACAAACCATTGGGGAGAAGCAGCTGATAAAAACAAAGTGCTTTTTGGTTACCCATGGTCCTATGCTGCAAAAGTGGCTTCTGCGCAGGTAATTATCTTATAATCTAAAAATTACTATATGTTGTTTGTACATTATTGTAGCCTTCCAACAAAGTACATTAATTTCTTTTGTTTTTTTGTAGGACCACAAAAGGCTTGCGCTTATTTTGAAACACTCAAGGCCTAAAGTGTGGGATTTGGAGTTGGAATGTGACAAGGTTCAACGCATTGTAAAAGAAAAAGCCTTACAGTTGTACAATGCTTCAATACATACCCAGGACAAGTATGATGGTGTTACAGTGAGTGCACTTAGAGAACGATATTGGCCAGAGACCGGCACTTTACACTTTGGATTCGGCGAAATGGCTCTGAATCCCGATGATGCAAAGCAAATCAAGAATCTTGAAACTCATGGAAATCATGTGTTTCTTGGTGATGACAACAAGATGAAATGGGGGGAGCTCAACCGATTAGCTATGAAAGCGTTTGGGTGGTCTCAAAATCAATGTGTCGAAGAGTGGATATATGGTGGTGGTGGGGAACCCGGGGTTTTCGTGAGGGGTAAACTACCACCCAAGGGTAAGAAAATTGTTAGCAATCGTTTGTGGTTAATGTTTGGTGATACCAAGCAGAAGGTCATAGACGACAAAGAGATAAGTGATGTTGAAGCCACTAGAGTTGCGAAAGCTTGGATGTTGCACACCTTGGGTACCGTCATGTTCCCTGATAGTACAGGTATAATAGGGTCAATGCATGCTACTTAAGATATCTTGATGACATTGATACGGTTGATGGTTATGCGTGGGGCACTGCCGTTATTGCCTTCTTGAACGCCTCACTTGCTAAAACTTCCAAGCTAAAACCACCAAAATCGAGGGTGATGTTCGTCTTCTACAGGTAAGACTATCTTTTGTGTAATAAAACGTGCGTTAGTTTTTCATATATGTCATTGAAATATGGGTATTTCGTTACTTTGCAGTCGTGGTTCTATGACCATTTTCCCTCTTTGGCACCCAACGAGGATAGTGATTGGGTTAACAAACCAGAAGGCACCCCTACGGGTAAGAGATTCCCTTTCAAAGAAAGTGCTCTACATGACAAAGAAGCACTCATAGCTGTGAAGAGACAACAGTTGGATGCATTCCCTCTCAAAGATGTGGTTTTTGACCCATATGTTCGCTTGAGACCTGATGAAGAGGGGGGTTTGGAGGATGTGCGTGAATTTTCATGTGAGAGTAGTTACACCGGACCTTTGTTTCATCCATCAGGGTTCCATATGTACAATCCTCAACGATTGATGCGCCAACTTTGTTATGAACAACCAATAGTTCGGGAAGAAAAGTTCGTGTTGCAGAAACGAGGCTCCAAACTTGATTCTTCCAAGTGCAAATTGGTTTACGATCCTGAGCCATCAGTTGACCATTGGGCTACACGGGAAACCGACGACTACCAACTAGCTTTGAACATGGAGAACTTTACAGCCAATATAGTTGATGTCGAGGAAGGATACTTGGAGTGGTTTAACAAGTTTGGACATCCCATGATGATTAATATTGATCCTAGAGCCTCAGAGGCGATTCAAAAGGAACATGAAAGACTCACTCGTAATACTGCAAGCACATCAAGTGAGGCTACAATGATTGCTAGCTTGAAGAAAAAACTTAAACAAGCCGTAAGTAAAATGTTTATAGATTTCTCATGATTTAAATTTTCTCGTCTTGATTGTTGTCTAACATTGTGTGTCAATTTGTTTATATTGTGTAGAAGGAAAATGTTTTATTAGTAGCTTCTAGACTTACCCCATGTATCAATAGTGGTAAGAAGCTAAGTGTTGAAGAACAACGCGTGATACAGAACCAGTTAGAGCACACCTTTGATCCCAAATATCAAGGGGTTTTTGACGAGTTAAGGAGGAACACGAGAAACAAGAGGGGGCCTCCAGTAAGACAAGCTTCACCATCTTCAGCGGAAGAAGATGCGGGTTTTGATGAAGCTCAAGGCCGAGGTCGAGGTCGTGGTGGTGCTAAAAGTCGTGGTGCATCATCATCTTCATTGAACAAAAGAGGCAAACGAGGAAAATGAACAAAGCGTTAACTCTCAATCTATCTTGAACTCATCTTTTATGTGTTTGTTTTGTGGTTTGAACAATGGATAATGGTTGTTTGTTTCTATTATGTGTTTGTTTTGTGGTTTGAACAATGGATAATGGTTGTTTGTTTAAGCAATGAATTTGTGTTTGTTTTGTATGTACTATCTTGTGATGTGCATTTTTTACAGGCTTTTACGCCTTGGTTTGTATCCAGAAAGGAGGCGTATACGTTATTTACGCTCCACAAACCAAACCGTAAAACTATTTACGCCTCAGTAACCAAGGCGTAAATTCTCATTTTTTCTGAAAAAAGCTAAAGTTATTTTTACGCCTTGGATATGCACGCCGTAAGTAGTCTCCTGTCACTCTGAATTTTCAGACTCAAGATTTACGTCTCGATATAGCATACGTAAAGTTAGGTTGAAATTTTACAAGTATCTTTTACGCCTCAGTAACCAAGGCGTAAATTCTCAGAATTTCTGAAAAAATCTAAGTTATTTTTACGCCTTGGATATGCACACTGTAAGTAGTCTCCTGTCACTCTGAATTTTCAGACTCAAGATTTACGTCTTGATATAGCAGGCGTAAATTTTGGTTGAAAACTTGAAAATTTATAAGTACCTTTTACGCCTCAATAACCGAGGCGTAGAACCGTGATTCTTGTTCTTACGCCTTGTTAATTTAGGCGTAAATTTTGAAAAAAAAAATATGTTAACGAAAACAAATGGGGTAAACAAGAAGCTTCAAATTATACCAAATATTCCAAAAAGCATTGTTCAGGTAGACAAATAGATATTCAAAATACATTACAAAACCATAGTTTGGCTTCTTGAACTTGTATTACCACAAAAGCATTACCAAAAAAGTATTACCACCAAAAGCATTCTTAATCATCGCCCAAGTTGACATATGCCGAATCATCGCCCAAGTTGACATATGCCGAATCCCCACAGGTCACCTCCCAAAGGTGCATCCCGGCTTCGTAAAATTGTGCCCATTTCTTACCATTCGCCTTGTTCATAGTGGTTGGGGCCAATGGTGGTAAAGGACATTCATCGAACAACTTTAGACCAATAAAGTGACAATCTTAAACAAACGCGATGATTAGTCTTCTCTTTCTTGCTAGTGTCTCAATGAAAGGGTGAAAGTACGGTGTGAACGTCCAAGAACTCTTATTGTCGAAGTAGTGAACCACACACCTATAAGCATCCGCAATTAGGTGTCCACACACCGGAAAGCTCATCCAAAATGCACTATTCATAATGGGAACTCCACCTTGAAAACGAGCTTGAAACTTGATGTACTCTTGGTGTGGTGACGAACCTTCCGGCACCAATAAAATGTTCTTGTAATATTGTGCTCGACTCCTTAGTTGGTTTAACAACCCTTGTCTAATATAATTGGCTTGGGTCATGTTTCTCCCCTCCATGGTTGCACCCGAAAATGGCCCTAATTGGTCCGTGACCACATGGTAACCGCAATCACCGTCTCCTTCTACATCATCCATTGACACTATGTATTTATGAATGCAAGCAGGTAGATATTTATACCAATCTTCATAAATAGTGTGGTGAGGGCGAACAAACTTACCATCCCGGTCTTTTATGGGGTTTACCATATGACCTCCTCTCTTGTACCTAATTATCTTCTTCTTAACAATTGGTAAGCTCGTTTCTTCACCTTGAATGGCCGGAGATTTTCCCTTGGAACTCTCTTGAGTCGGATGTAGCGTACCTTTTCCTTTGACATTTGAAGCACCGCTAGTGGAACCTTTTCCTTTGACATTTGAAACACCGCTAGTGGAACCTTCACCAATTTTAGTCTTGGGATGTTTCATTGAAGCGCCGCTTGCAATTCCTCATCCTCTTCATCACCCTCGTATGCTTGATTCACCCACTCAACTCCAATTGGGTCTCTTCTCTTCGACTCCCTATTTCTTTCCTTGACATTCATCCGCTCTTGCCACCTTGGCACCTTAGTACGTTTTAACAAATTGTAGAATTTTAGACAACCAAAAGCTCCTTTGACCATCGTTCATTCTATTATAAAAGTTGACGATTGCCTCATATTGGTAGGTGTTGAGAAACTCGGCTTGTTCACCTCCGTCTCCAATTGGTTCGTGGAAAGAGAGTTGTTTCCAAAAAGGGTGAATGTCCTCGAGTGGAATCACACCATCGACGTATTTAGAGAACATGTGCCGGCATGGTAGTCCCATGGATGTCCATATTCCACATACGCACACATCCGTATAGTTCCCATCCACATACGCCTCCAATTCTTTCATTATCCTTTCAATTGCCCATTTCGACACCTTGAACCAAAGTCGACTAAACCATCCCCCCCATGGGTGCTCTAAGAATTTGGTTATTCTCCTACTACGACTTTCTTCAAACAAAGTTTTGATTCTACGGAGATCATCCGTGAAGAGAATGTCCATAGATTTAAAAATAGAAACAAAATTACCATCGCCGTTGTGGAGAGTACTTTTGAAACGGTGATGAGAAGACTCCACGGTACTCGTTGCTTCGTTTCTAAGATGTAGGTATTGGTTTGTGAAATAATATACAAACTTAACTTTGATGGCATCATCCAACCACTCCTCTTTCAAGTAATTCACGACTTCCGGAAAACGGCCCCAATGCGCCAACAATTTAGCCTTTTGACTTTCATAATCTTCCACCGTTGGTGACCATACCAATGTTTCCCAATCACCCCCAAATGTCTCCCACATTTTCTTATACTTAATGAAGTCAATCTCCATTTGTTGAAGCTCACGTTTTTGTTGATGTAATGGTAGTTTCTCGATCCTCCTTCTTTCCCCCGATTTCGGTGGCCAAATTATCTTTTTGCATTTAACTTGCACACTATTCCAAGCGTGGTAGGTGCAAAGAAGGTGGTGAGCTTTAGGAAATACCTCGCCAATATCATTGATTAGAGCTTGTTCTTTGTCGGTGAGGATAACCATTGGAGAACGATCTTCGGCGTAAAAAAGTTTAACTTGTTGAAGTGCCCACACATAACTTTCTTCAAGCTCATTTTCCAAGAAACAAAAAGCCACCGTAAACGGTGATTTAGTAGAAGTTTGGCCTACGACGTTCAATAGTGGAAGCTTGTATTTATTGGTTTTGTAGGTACAATCTATCAATAGGATTTGTGGATTACAACGTGCCAACTTGATGAAGTCCGAATTAGCCAAAAGTAGATGTTTAACTTTTTGCTTCCCATCAGGTGTCTTCTCCTTGAGGTCAAAGAAAATAATGTATTTCTTCTCCTCCGCCAAGACCATCACTTGTTGCATGACATCCCTATTGCAAGCGTCCATCTCTTTAAACCTTGAGAGGGCTTTGTAAATGGTACTCAATCTAGAATGATTCTTCTTGTTTGCCTCCTTTAGGTACCTTAGGATATCCAAAGGCTTCAATCCTTGTCTCCACAAACGTTCGACTATCTCCAATTCCTCCGGTTTTAACTTTGAGGCTCGAGCATGGCTAAGCAAAGTCTCCGGCGGTTCGTGGTTGTGCCTACCGCATATGACACTCTTCAAGAAATTCCTCTTCTCATGATCAAGCCAAAATTGAAGCTTGAAAGAACAATCGGTCTTTATGGTGCGGCTTGTTGGCGTAAGCCTCTTGGATGCTTTCTTTTGTAAGAGGTACCCTTCTTCCAATGACTTTTGTACGTTCCACTACACTCGCAAACCATTTGGAAACAATAGGGTCGAACTTGGCTGTTTTGAACAACACTACACAAGATTTTTTCGCCATGTTCTTGCGCCCATGACTTTGCGGCTTCTTTATCAACCCATGTCTACATAGAGGGGAACACAAAGTTAGGCTTGCAAATGGGGAAAAATGATCAATGAATACACAACTTTGGTTAACTCATAAAAACCCACCATGGTACAAACATATGGTTGCCAATGATATGTAGTGCCTTTGTGCAACACTTGATTAGGACGTGGTTGATCCTCCATGGGTACAATGGGAGGCTCTTCTTCATCAGATTCCTCAGGGGTAGCAATAGATTCAATGTAAGGAACCACCAATAAACCAAACGAACAAAGATTAGAAATCATACATACTTTACGCCTCAATTAGTAAACCGTAACAAATAATACGCCTTGGAAAATCAAGGCGTAAACACAAATACGCCTTAGAAACCAAGGCGTAAACCTGGGGATTTTTTTAAAAAAATGGCAGGGTTAATTTATGCCTTGGTTGTCCATGCTCCAATTGAGGCGTAAATTACACTTGGAGTATTTGACGAAAAACAAAATTTTACGGTCCAATAACCAAGGCGTACATAAAAAAATGTGTCAACAAATATTGAGGTGTAAACGAAAAAACCATGGCGTAAAAACAAGTTTTACGCCTCACCATCTGGGACGTAAATTGTGCATTTAATATTTCCATGCAACTTACGTCTCAATGGCAGGTTGTCGTCCTAGGCGTAAAAAGAGTGTACGACTCAGTTTCCCCAAATTTCACTTTTTACGCCTCAATTGGGAAGAATCTTGAGGCGTAAATTTGTTTTACGCCTCAGTTTCAAGGTCAATCCAAGGCGTAAACAGAGCCGCCCAACTCACAAAAATCACAAAAATCTACGTACTAAAGATGATTACATGCAAAAATATTACAAGCAAAGGTATACCTGGGTGTTAGAAGCTAGTTCATCCTCATAATCTTGTTGATACTTGTCTCTTTGGAGGTCTTGGAGTGATTCTTGGGTTTCTTGAGTTAACCACACTTTTCCACTCAACAAATAATGCAATGTAGAGTCCACACCTTCGTTTGGACAGTAGATTTTGTTGTTGTAGTCTATTGGAGTCTCCGGTAGCTCGAAATCGGTGTTTGAATCACTCATTTTGGTTGAGTGATTCAAAAAGAGGATTTTGAAGAAAAAAGTTTTTTTTTTTTTTTTCTCTCCTTCTTTCTCTCCAAAAACTCTAACAAAAAATGAATTTCTCTCTCTAAAATTTTTATTAATTTAACTATATAGATTATGATAATCACGATTACCACTAATCTAATGATAATCAAACACTAACTCTAAACTTAATGTAAAGGGTAAAACTATCCATTTTATAAGGGGTTTTTGGTTTTGGGTTTTGATGACCCTATTTTGTTTGGGACTGAAGCCCCAACAAAAAAGGTGCAGCCCCAAAAACGGCACATGATACTTTGAAGAAGAATTGGTTCCCAATTTGATGGGTTGTTAATATTAATTCCTACGTTGAACGGTGATGGAACTCTCGTTTCTTATTGTTCGAGAAATGTCGTTTGAGTAACAGGAGTTTAGGAGAGGGTATCTAAATCAAATATAAGACCTTTTAGGGTAGGACAGGGATGAACCCAGGACATAAGTGTTGTGGGGTCGAAACTGTCGAAGACGAAATTTTTAGGGTACATATTTTGCTACTAAAAGATACCTCACAGATGATGAAATATTTTAACTAAATGTTAATTCTATGATATTTTGTATTTTGTCATCACAAAATTCCGATACTTATAAGGATTTTATGCTTTTCATACCTATCACCATATTTTGTAAAAATATTAGAGATACAAGCCTATACTAACAATTTTTGAAAACTGAAAAGGGCAAATAATTGAAAAACTAGTATTAGTTTATGACTATTGAAAGACTTCACTTGAGGATCGCGAAGCACAAGTCGGATTTCAGCATCCTGATCCTGTATCTTGGGTTGATTGTATTGTATTAGAACAATCAATCATCAAGACCAAGATTCTATAGAAACTTTGTACGGCTGCTGACCAGAGTGGTAAGACCTAGAAGTTTCGTAACGTAGTCACGAACTAGATCTTGTATTAAGTTCATCACGCGTTACGAGGTAAAATCAGTTAGGCTAGATCCATAAGCCCTAACTAATATTGGTTCGATTTCCTAGAACCTTGATTGAATAAACCTAAAGGAAATCCAAAACCAGGCATCCTGTTAGAGCCAGGGTAGCGCTAGCCTTCACAAAGGATTGTGGAGCAACTCTTAGGCCATAAAGGACGTTAGCTAAGGAAATCAAGTGCGTAGGTTAATGCGGGAGATAAGATATGTAAGAGCACAACGGTAACTGAATTCATTGGAAATTTTAATTTGGTCACAACTACATCCAGTCTGAACTATGATAGTAGGCTAGTGT